>JABMCL010001084.1:452500-490000 GCA_018857735.1 Alviniconcha marisindica | reverse complement strand
GTAGTAATATAATGATTCATTTTCTTTATATGTTGCTGCTTCTCATATGGCACATGTACTTTTTTGCGTTAGTTTGTTAGTTGTCATAATTATATGTATAATACATATAATTATGACATTTGTGAAATTTGAAAATGTTGGAGAATGTTGTAAAGCGCAGTGAGTTTGTGTACGCCAGAGAATAACGCTATACAAAAGTTATCTATTATTAATATTATTATTAATATTATTGTTCTTCACTTTATCGTTCTTTTTGTTTTGTTTTTTCGGGGTGGGGAAGAAGGGGGACGGGGTGGGGTGGGGTGGGGGGGGGGGGGTTGTTCCTCAACAGCAGTGCAACGGACATTGTCCTTGTGACTCTGCCCAGCACGGCAGTCGAGACAGCAATTGCGCAGTGCACTAGTCGCTGCGCAATGACGAGGGGACACCGCCTTAACACTTCCATTGTTCTGGCGGCGGTCCACGGTCTCTCCGGTCTTTTTCGGGCGGTCCCGCGGTCGAGCTCCTTCACTCTCTCGCCACTCCCCCCCCCCCCCCCCCCCCCCCCGGCCCTGGCCCTAATAAGCAACCTCGCTTCTGTGGACGTAAAGCAACACGGTCATGTACGGTCATGTGGAGAGCGGCGTGTTTCAGGTGACGTACGACGCTGGGAGCGAGGAGACGGCGACGCGCCGCACGGCCAAGCTGATGGTGTTCGTGCAAGCCTGTCAGGTCCTGGCCTTCCTCCTGCTCTTCATCGCCATCATCATGTGCCTCGTGCACAAGTCGCTCATCCGTGACGCCCTGCACAGCGGCATCATCGCCGCCATCCGCTTGTACAGGTCACCGTCGTCGTTGTCGTTGTCGTCGTCATTATCACCGTCATCGCCTTTGTCGTCATGATTTTAAAACCACCACCTTACCACCACCTGCATCATCGTCGACGGCATCATGATCACCATCTTTTTTACCATCGTCAGTGTTATTGTCGTCGTCACCACCACCATTACACGTATTATCATCACCAGCATCATCGTCATCGACAACAACAACAAATGCACCAACAACTGCAAGTAGATCATCATCGTCATTGTCGTCCTCATCATCTGTCCCATGATCACCGGCGTCGTCGTCGATATTTATATTATTACCATGACCCTGATGACCTCCGTTACTAAGGTTTACCATGACCCCGAATACGACCTCCGTCACTAAGGTTTACCATGACCCCGATGACCTCCGTCACTAAGGTTTACCATGACCCCGATGACCTCCGTCACTAAGGTCCCAGAAGTATATAGTTGCCACATGGTCGGAACCGTAGGTAACTAAACATGGTAATTCATTCTGTCATGTGTGTCTACGAAACTGTAATCATCCGTTTTACATAATTAAAGTTCAAAGGCATATGACAATACTTTTAAATAATAATATATTTATTTTATGTAGCGCCTCAACAACAATTATATGAGCTCTTAGCGCTGTACAGATGAACAAATGCAATAAAACACAGATCAATATGTTACTTAAATTAGCCTAAATCAACAATTTAAAAAGATAAATTCTCTCTATGTCTCAATGTATTCAAGATTCATTTTAAAACTAGCATTTAGAATATATATACGAATTTAGACATTAGAACAATGACGTAGAACTACTTCATTTTGTCAATACGCTTCTCCTTTTTAAAAATAAATTCAAAAGGTTGGAACTAGCCATTTTGTCGAAACCTGTTTCGTCGAGCAGATGAAAAAACAAAAAATACTTTAATAAAATACCTAGTTAGGGAGTTTGTTCTAAGAACAAAACCTTCAAATGGGTTTTTATTTCTATACCCTGTACACGCTGGACAAAACCCAATTAAAAAAGGATTTGTGGGTTTAATACTCTGACATAATTATTAGTTTTAAAGAATGATTTTTAAAAGGTCGAGCACATTCCGCATAAGCATTTTAACTCCAATAAGGGTACTCTTGTTATATATAACACTTTGCCATGGACCGAGCCTGAGTGAAAACAAACAAACAAAGAAAACAACAACAAAACAAGAAGAAGAAGAAGAAGAAGAAGAAGAAAAATAAAATAAACAGAGTAGAATTACAATGTAACCGAGGTTAACCGTGCATTGGTTTTCGTAACCGACACGACTTGAGATTCCAATAACCTGTGTTTTGTTTTTGTCTTCCCCCCTTTTTTCTTCTGCAGGGTTGATATGAGAATTAAGCAAGGTATCGACAAGATACAGACGGGATTTCGCTGCTGTGGCAGCCGTAGCATGGCCGACTGGTTCAAGATACATTGGATACCCATGAAATATCTCAACGTCGACCACCCTGACATTGCCAGGTACACGCAACTGATCAGTCATCATGTTTTGAACCGTGTGCAAGGTCGTCGCTTCTATAATCGCTCTTCTGTGCGTCTGTGTGTGTGTGTGTGTGTGTGCGTGCGTGCGTGCGTGCGTGCGTGCGTGCGTTTGTGTGTGTGTGTGTGTGTGTGTGTCTCTCTCTCTCTCTCTCTCTCTCTCTCTCTCTCTCTCTCTCGTGAAGCCCCCAGGTCTCTGGAGTTTGCTTTGTTCATTAGCGTTCCTCGCCTTAAAAAAACAACAACACCCGAGTTTCGCCCAGTATTGGGCGAGAAGGTTGCGTGTGCAACCGTTACCTACACCTGTGCGTGCTGTTATACACCATGTACAAGTGCAGTATGTCCCGCCACACGGCAGCTGTACTCCGACTTCGAGGATGTCTCGATCAGGAATGAAAGACTGGGAGTACACCATGCAAAAACTGAGGCATCATTTTGGTGGGTTACATAGAAGTTTCACCAACACACGTTAAAGGGATAATGCACACTGTAGACCTGGTAGCGTGATTTTGCTGCAGTAGGAGGGGTGGTGGAGGGTGGTGGAGGGGGCGTGGGGGGGTGCGGGAGGGCGGGGGACTTCCTGGGGCAATACAGAGGCTTCCAAGCTGCCAGTCAACCAAGCAGCTTCAGCCAGTCAGACGTCACAATGTTCTGCACGAAAAGCCAACAGTGGCCGCCCTGTTTGGCCAACAAGCTATAAAAGCTCTCCCGTCCCTAATAAGCTGCCAGGTTCCAGGCGAGATCAAAAGATCAAGAGATCTTAGAGGAGGGAGGTGGAGCTGGACCCTCAACTTAGTCCAGAAGAGATCATGAGTAGGGAGGTGGAGCTGGGCTAAGAAAGCTGGACTTCCTTTGCTTGAGTTGTCCAAGTTGTTCGTCAACAGCAGTGCAATGGACATTGTCTTTGTGACTCTGGCCAAGCACAGCAGTTGAAACAGCAATTGCGCAGTGCACAAGTCGCTGGGCAATGGCGAGGGACACCGCCCCAACACTTCCATTGTTCTGGCGGCGGTCCACGGTCTCTCCTGTCTTTTTCGGGCGGTTTCCGCGGTCGAGCCTTCACTCTGTCGGCCCCTTCCCACTCTGTCCCCGTCCCTAATAGGCCATCTCGCCTCAGTGGACGTAAAGCACCAAGAAAGAAAGAAGAAAATAAATAAGCTGTATCATAGTTCAGGAGCTGTGTGAAAGTCGAGGTGGCCGTCCTGGACTGTCCGTCCTAACGAGCCTTCTGGTTTCCGTGGACGTAAAGCTATATTGAACCATGCTTCGGCATTGGTCACAACTTGTCCCTAATATGTCAACTGACATCTGAGGACATTAAGCATCACTTCATCAATAAGCTGTATCATAGTTCAGGAGCTGTGTGAGAGTCGAGGTGGCCGTCCTGGTTTGGCCGTCCTAACGAGCCTTCTGGTTTCCGTGGACGTAAAGCTGTATTGAACCATGCTTCGGCATTGGTCTCAGCTTGTCCCTAATATGTCAACCGACATCCGAGGACAATAAGCAACACAACCGAACCAATAAGCTGTATGGTTTCTTTTGATATAAAGCAACATTAGAAGAAGGAGCAGGAAAGGCTCACAGACAGAGCTCAGGAACTGTGTGAAAGTCGAGGTGGCCGTCCTGGGCTCCCCGTCCCTAATAGTCCTTATTGTCTCTATGGACGTAAAGCAACATTGAACTTGAACCTGCCAATCAACCTGTCAATCAACCTGTCACCAACTCAGGAGCTGTGTGAAAGTCGAGGTGACCGTCCTGGGCACCCCGACCACAGCTTTCACACAGCTCCTGAGCTCTGTTTCCTAGCCCCCCCCCCCCCCTCCCCCCCGACTCTTCCCCTAAACATGCGGTTTCCATGAACGTCAAGCATCATTGAATCAAAATCACAGACTACTACTACACCCCGGTGGTGCAGGTACATCGTGGAAGGGGAGTTCATCAAGGACGACGCCCCGTTCAGCTGCTGCGACGTGTACGTGGCCAGGTCGTGCGTGCACCACGACGTGCGCAACGCCAGCGCCCACCATCGCGTGGGGCCCGACGGCACGCTCTACACCACGGGCTGCAACGACGCCCTGGAGAGCTACTGGAAGTCCAACGTGCTGAACCCCGTGCTGACGGCGCTGCTCTTTATCACTTTTCTGCTGGTGAGTTGAACTGAGGAGGCACTTTCACCCGCTTGTGTCTCTCCTCCTATCTCCACCCCCACCCGCCCCCCACCCCACCCCAACTCGTCCGGTCACTCCGATGTTGTCTGAAGACTGAGTGAGAGTGTGCGATTATTCCGGGTAGTAGTTCGTTTCTAACCCTGTGCTGACGGCGCTTCTCTTTATCACTTTTCTGCTGGCGAGTTGAACTGAGGAGACACTTCCACCCGCTTGTGTCTCTCCTCCTATCTCCACCCCCCCCCGCCCCCCACCCACCCCACCCCAACTCGTCCGGTCACTCCGCTGTTGTCTGAAGACCGAGTGAGAGTGTGCGAATATTCTGGGTAGTAGTTCGTTTCTAGCCTGTGCTGCCGGCGCCGGATTAAAAAAAAAATCTGCTGGTGAGTTGATGGAAACCCCGCCCCCGCTTCAGCCCCCCCCCACCCCCGTCCGCCACCCCCCCACCCTGCCACCCCTCCTCCATCCCACCGTCCGGCCACTCTGGGTGGCAGGCTTAATCTCCCTACCTCTCCCACCTCCTGGACTTTCAGGACATCCCAAGTTTTCGACCACCACGACGTGACTGAAAAATGCCACGTAAGGACGTCAGTAAAAATAATAATTGAACTTTGTTGTTGTTGTTGTTGTTGTTGTTGTTGTTGTTGTTGTTGTTGTTGTTGTTGTTGTTGTTCTTCTTCTTCTTCTTCTTCTTCTTCTTCTTCTTCTTCTTCTTCTTCTTCTTCTTCTTCTTCAATGTCATGCTTGTAACGCGGAGTGCCGTTGCCGTGACGTGCAGGTGGTGGCGATAGCGCTGACGCGGATGCTGCAGACGTCGCTGGACGGGGCGCTGGACGCCGGGGACCCCAGCGCGGCGGGCGAGGCGTTCTGCTTCAGGTCCTGCCCCTGCGCCGTTCTGCCCGGCAGAGACCCCACCAAGCTGCTCGCCAAGAAGGAGAAAAAAGCCAAAGAGGAAGCAGGTGAGACTCAGCAGCAAACTCCAAGCACTGGTTCACGACATCCTTCCTTCAACCACTGCCGTATTTAGTTACGCCATAGGTCCCAGAAAACTGTCCGCTAACGAGCAGGTGCTCAAACAGAAGTAAGTTTGTTACAAACAACTCAAACTATATCAGACGTTTGTTTTATAACTGACCATGTTGCTTACGCCAGCTCAAAATAAAACCGAAATCGTTTGAATCGAGACGGAACTTCTTCTTTTTATACCAGGGGTGGATGCGTCTCATGTTTACGTGCGTGCTTGGGCGCTAGGTTGCTTCCACAGTCTTATCAGTACCCCCCAAATCTTTCGGAGGGCGCTGACCGCGTCGGTGGACAGCTGCGCGGAGATGAAGAGTGCTCCTTCAGTGGCGTAACTAAATCTGTAGAGTTTGGAGGAAGGTGCCGGAAAGCGATGCTCGGAGTGTGAATCAGCAGCTGACATGGCTCAGGGAGGGAGAGAGGGAGGGAGGCGGCGCGGGGGAGAGGGGACCGGGGGAGGTGGGGGGGGGGGGGGGCGGGGAAAGGGGCGGGTTGAAAATGGGATGGTCTATTCCGGCTCAAGTTGGCGTCTTTCGGGTTCTCGGTCCCAGCTGCTCCTTCTGCATGTCCAGTTAACTGTCAGATGTGTACTGCCTATAGCTTCTCATCCAGGCTAGGTACCGTAGAACCTTTTCTATGGCTCTTCAGCCCAGCCTGGCTGCCATAGTACCTTCTCTATAACTTCTCAGTCCAGACTAGGTGCCTTGAAAGAACCTTCTCTATAGCTCCTCATTCCATGCTAGCTGCCAGGAAAGAACCTTCTCCAAAGTCAGGCTAGGTGCCAGAAGAGAACCTTCCCTATAGCTCCCCAGCCTTGTCCATAGCTACTCAGTCCAGGCTAGTTGCCAGAAGAGAACCTTCCCTATAGCTCCCCAGCCTTGTCCATAGCTACTCAGTCCAGGCTAGTTGCCAGAAGAGAACCTTCCCTATAGCTCCCCAGCCTTGTCCATAGCTACTCAGTCCAGGCTAGTTGCCAGAAGAGAACCTTCCCTATAGCTCCCCAGCCTTGTCCATAGCTACTCAGTCCAGGCTAGCTTCTCGGTTGAGGACAGAAAACGTGTCGAACCCGTGTGTTTGGGGCTAGACTGACTGCATGTACTGGATCCCATCAGTCATGCGGGGACTGGAAATAGACTGAAGAAGAGTGGAGCAAGTTTGTTAGGTTAGCCGCCATCGTGGCAAACAGCGTTTCCTGTTGTATTCCCGGCGATGGGTAAACGCTATAAAAGTTGTATCAACTTATACACATTATAGGGCACCATAGTCACAGGAGCTGTGTGAGAGTCGAGGTGGCCGTCTTGGGCTGTCCGTCCTAACGAGCCTTCTGGTTTCCGTGGACGTAAAGCTATATTGAACCATGCTTCGGCATTGGTCTCAGCTTGTCCCTAATATGTCAACTGACATCTGAGGACATTAAGCAACACTACCTACCTACCTACCTACACATTATAGAACCACAATACAGAAACTGGTTAGTTAAGTTAGCACAGCTCTTGGGTCATGCGAATGTGAATCGGTTATATCGTCCTCGGTGTTGTTTCATTCAGTCAGTGATGGAACTAATGTTCCGAGCTGTATCACTGCTTATTATGTCAGCCCGTCTGAGCTGAATTATATGTTGGTAGAAATCAATGGGGAAATAGGATCACAGATTTGGGTAAATGTCAGTCACATTATTCAAGTTAGGCCTACGTCATCGCCATTAGAGGCTACTGCGACTTTACAAGTGGATGTCTTTATACACAGGTGACACACAGAAGCTATAAGGTCACACCAACACCGAATCCCGACTCCAGATTTCCAGGGTGTCGAGAAATGCTAGTGCAGATTCTCGGCACAGCTCTCTTCTTCGCCTCACTAAAGCAATTGGACGCTGAAAAGCACACACTTGCTGGAATCACACTTGCTGACGGTTTCAAAAATAGACATACTGACATACCCCTGGTGCAGTTTTGGGGATGAACATGAGAAGTAGTGTGACAGAAATGCGTGTGGCCTGCGTTGGATTGCTGTGCAGTGAAAAGGAAAGAAGAGCTTTAGGGGAAAGAGAACACGGATCGTAACTCGGAGTCGGGTGAGACCTCCATGATCGGCCATTGACATTGTCACGGTGTGCCATATCGAGCCTCGCTTTCGGCAAATGACAGCTTTTTGTATCCTCTCGGTCGTCAAAACCCATGCTGATTAAAGTGGCTTTAACTGAAGACTAAACGAGTTGACTTGTAAATGACCGCAAGCTTAGCTTTCACGAAATAATTATGTTTAGGCTTTACGCCTGGGTACCAAAATTACGCCTACATCCTGAAATTCTTTCTGCACGCACCGAGACGCCCGGACAGTGACAGACATGTAGCGGCTAGCTACGCACATAAATACATACTTGACTTGCTAACATTAGAAATAATCCATGTAGGCTACTCCACACTGAGTAACAGGGCCTACGTGGAGGAATACATGGCAGATAGACAGAATTGATTGATTGAGTGATTAAATTTTATTTCTCAACGGTGAAGATATTAACACAAAGGCCGACTCACATATCTGCCGTTGCTACAGTGCTACTAATAACCAAGACATTCGCAGTGAAATATTATGAAGAGCCGGGAAGAGAAGCAAGCAAGTAGGCATTAGACACTCTAGACACAGGTATTGATGTAGAGCCTAGACAGGCCCCGGTCATTCCGTTATTCACTGAGTCAGTAATGCCGCATTTGAAAAAAAAACGTCGCCACCCGAACGACAAAAACATGATACGCATGCGCCCGCACTCAACCACCACTACCGCTAACTGAACAATAAATCAAAGCACCAAAACTACAAAAGAAACAAACAACAACAACAAAATGTGTGTCGAGTTTTTGTTCTTTTACGGTACAACTTCCTTGCAGTGTAACGCCTGATTAAATTTTGTGTTCAGTTATAGCAGAAATATAACAGATGTTACGTTTTGCGTACCTTTCGTCTGTTTCCAGAAGGCATCATATCACAGCTATGACGTTTTTCGCGGCTTCAGTCGAGTGTTTCGCGGAAACTTTGAACCTTCTCGGTCAGTCCTTCTCTTGTTTTTGATATTCTCGCGTTGCTCCTGCTGCTGGCTCCTGAAGACGGCAGCTTCCGTTTTCGGCATCAGGTTTTCTCATCTGAGACTGTCGACACCGACGAAATGTGGAGTCGTGATTCGGTGTGGAACCTTATAGTGACTGGTACCTTGTTTTGCTTTCGGGACACACTGATTCTAGACAAACGGTAAGTTTCAACGGGTCTCTTTCTCGACTCGAGGGAAGTTGACCACAATAATGATACCCCAGTATTGGGGATTTTGGATTTTGGATTTTGGATTTTGTTGTTGTTGCAATGATGAAATAGTGGCTCTTCGATGATGCCAGTACGCTTTACAGTAGTAAACTCGGAGTGTATGTGTGTGTGTGTGTGTGCGTGCTTGCGTGTGTCGGTCGGCCTGTGTGTGTGTGTGTGTGTGTCCCCGTCCCTGTTTCAAAATCCGTGTGTGTGTGTGTCCCCGTCCCTGTTTCAAAATCCGTGAGTTCCCTGGAAATGTGAAATCAAAAGATATGTACGAGTCCATGCAGTTCTGTTAAGGTAAATTCTTGTCTGATCATCATGTCGAGTTTAGTCTGTGGGTCAATGAATGTTTTATTCCCCCACCCCCTCCCAATTTCACGAATGAATGAATTAGTCGTTATTTAAAGGATGTTGCTCAGTTTGAGGCGAAGGGTGAGGAGGGGCCGCCGGGGGATAGGCGGGGTGGTGTGGAGGAATGGGGAGTTGCGTGGTAGGTGAGTAGGGGGAGAGAGAGAGAGAGGGAAGGAGAGAGAGAGAGAGGGACAGGGGGCGGTTTTATTCAGTGCCCATTTTGCTGATCGTTTCTGTTCCGTCATGCCAGGCGGACTGAACGACAGTGGAGATGGCGGTGACGGAAATGGAGGTAGTACCGGCACACAGAGCGACACGACCAGTTATGATGGAGACGCCGGTGGTGGAGGAGGAGATGATGGAGGAGGCGGTGGAGGTGCAGGGGACAGCAAGGGAGGAAAGAAAGACAAGGACAAGAAGAAAGACAAGAAGGGCAAAGACAAGAAGAAGGGCAAAGACAAGAAGAAGGACAAGAAGAAGGACAAAGGCAAGAAAGGCAAGGGGAAAGAAAAAGGCAAGAAGAAGGGTAAAACGAAAGGAAAGAAAAAAGATGGAAAGAAGAAGAAGAAGAAACCCAAGAAAAAGAAACCCAAGAAGAAGAAACCCAAGAAAAAGATGAAATCAGGCGGCAAAAAGAAAGGAAAGAAGAAAAGATAAACTGCTCTGATGTCACTCTGCAAAATGTTGGCTTCCATGTCTTGTGCAATGATGCAAATAAGTGTTTTGATATGAATTTCTTAGTCTTTGACTATTTGCTCATTTGGGAATAGTGAGGACTAAGACAGTTGCTACCAATTGACACCATTCGTGTTATTTTCTGTTTATTGTGACTGTTATTAACATTTACATTAACATGTTGTGTATTTTGTTTTAAGATGAGTTTACTCTTTGTTGCATTGCATGTACTATAACTATTGACTATGTATATATATATATATATAATTGCTTATGTATTGTTTACATTAAAAACAAACAAACAAAAAATGCCTTTGATTGCTTACTTTGTTGTTGGAATAGATTACACCGACTACTAATTCTTTTCAAAGTTGCCACTTAGAGTGCATAATTTATTCAAAGCATGAAGCCCCCCACACCCCCTCCACCAAATCAGCTGAAGGGTATTATAAACCATTTTACTTAAATATACAACAGGACATTATAGCATCCAAACATTTAAAAGCTTCAAAAGAATGCCCATTTATTATGACATAGACAACATGGTGCAAATTTTCAGGGAAATCCCCTTCTTCAGGCCACAAAACGACACTTAAACAACAGTGAAACGGTTAAAAACAATGAGAAATGATATGAGAGGTGAAGTAACTTATCTTTTGTTGTAGTTGTGTTCAGTGCTTGCCAGAAGAATACTTGCCGGAAGAAGGGCATTATAGCACCCAACAGAGAGTACCACTCAATGTGTTTGTGTGTGTGTGTGTGTGTGTGGGTGGGGGGGGGGGGGGGGGGGGGGGGATGAAGGTAGTTCAGGGGTACAAATAATCTATATATATATATCTATCTATCCATGTACAGTATCAATCACCTTGCACACACATACTCACTCTCTCTCTATCATTTTCTCTTCACTCGCACTGATTTCAGCTGGTCAAATTCTAAACTTTATCAGTAATTGTTTTCAATTTATTTTAATTAAATCGTCATCCAAATTGGGATTTCTCCCAGTAGAAATTGAAATTGGGGATCTCGTTTTTGATTTCTCCCGGGAGAAATCCTAATTTTAATTTCTACTGGTAGAATTTGACTGTATTTTGATTTGTACAATAACATATATAATGCATAACATATACTGTACATACATGTATAGTATAACTATAAGGGACACGGCAACAAAGACCTGAATCACTTACGGTTGCTACCACCTGCATGGCATGCAAGTAAATACTGGGTATGCACCATGCAAGTAAAATTTTGCCAATGACACATGATCAAAGTCTTTTAAGCACCCCCCCCTCCCCCCCCCCCCCCGAGAGAAAAAGAAGAAAAAAAGCGAAAAAAAGTGAGGCACCTTTAGCAGACTAAAACCAACCACTAAAAGCAGGAGAAAAAATAATAATCTGTATTTATCTTTTTTCAGTTTCACTTTCAGCACATACTGATATATATTATATACTGTAGCAACAAGATCAGAAATTTGTCCACGTTTGCCACACATGACAGCGAAACGATCTTTTGATTGATAAATGTTGTTTTAAATACCTTTTATTCTATCATTGCAAAAATAACTAATGTCATAAGAAATATCCTTGGCAACAGCTCTCAAGACTTGTTCAGTGTTATGTTGAACACTGTCTCACACACACGCACACCCTCTCTCTCTCTAAACCATCAATTCAATCTCTCTGCCTCATACACACACACACACACCACTCTCTATATCTCACTCTCTCACCCACAGCTGCAAATACACACACACAGAGTTTTGTCTAGTAAAATACCAAAATAATTCATATAAACTAGAATAGATGTATACAAAGGTTTAACAATTACGAAAATGACTGAGACAATATAAAATGGTATAAAATAATATTATAAAAATTAAAAGCATTAACAATCAGCACACAATCAACAGATATTTTATTCTGTAATATATCACTATCAGTAACATGGAACCTGTACTTGTACTTGTTCCTTGCAAACAGGAGTAATACCGGGAGAATACATTCCTTTGTGACAATTCAGAAAACATGCATCACACAAATTTAAATGAAATGTGTGTGTGTGTATACGTGTGTGTGTGTGTGTGTGGGGGGGGGGGGGGGGGGGGGGGGGGCGCATGCATGCACACGCTTTTGAGCATGCATTTGTGTATGTATGCAGTCATGGACAATGTGTAAAAATGAAAACCTCTTCAGGCAAGTTGCACTGACACTGACAGAAACCGAACCCCAAACCATCCATTTCATGGACAAAGTATGTGTATGCTTTAACATTATATTTATTTAAAGAATACAATTTCAGATATTTTGTTCTTTCCAAAGAGTTTATTCTAATTTATACTATAGTTACTGAACATACATGTATCTGTTTGAAATCGGGCTGGCATCATCATCATAAAGATCAAAACAAAACTTGATGAACATACACAACACATGGCATGCGAAACACAATTTTTGATAAAGGGAAAAGGGGGAAAAATGTAAATCCTATAATATATATGTGTGTGTGACTTTTTGTGAGCAACACAAAAAAGTTGAATCAGTCAGGAAATAGTATATCACTAAATGGCACCCATTCTCCAAAGATGAACAGCCTGAGACTGGGACTAGAGATATAGATCTACGCTGTTCCTTGGATCATAATGGTAGAACTGGAACCAGGCCTCTGACACTAGTGACAGTTCGTTATGCATGTCCCTCTACCCTGATAAGTCATAAGAGAAGCTGGGACTGTATCACAGGCTACAGTACATTGATTACTGAGACTGTGTTATATAATAAGTAGAATCTGCAGCCAATATCAGTCTCAGCCCCTTCTTCTTCTTTTAAATAAGATATATTCATCTGGTAATACGTTCTTTGTAATTTAAACTAAAATGACTATTTCCAATGTTTATTAAGTAATCTGTTTTCAGCAACAGTCTTTGACATTGCAGAATTCACAACCCCTTTACCAAAGACTACATATTTCTTATAATGTTCAACTACATTTGACTGATTTCCATTGTGGTTGGGTTACAAAACAGTAACACTGTAACAGTGTAAGTGTAACACTAACAGTATTATACATGTATACATATAAACTTTACATTGACTAAGGTTTAGGGGGTCAAACATGGCATAAGCTTGATTGCTACAGAGTCTAAATGCAACTTCAGAGGGTCAAGACCATTAGGCATTACCAAACAAATCTGGGAATTAAATTACATTTACAGCACAACTGTTAGTAATGGACTAATACACTCAGAATTGCATAATAATTTGACACTTGTTACTGCTCACTAGTGTTAGTGTCATTTTGATCAAAAATAATGGTCAAAACTCAGTCATTGCTGTAAGTAAATGCTAAATGTAAAGCTCTATGAGCAACTAACTGACCATCAAGCAAAGCTGGTATTTATCACATTCATATTTTCAGAAAGAAAAAGAAAAAGGAGCCATGTTGAAGTTTTGGCCACACCCAAATTGTTGGCTGGCTGGTCTGTCAAACAGCAACATTGATGCAAGTAATGTGCCAGTACACTGCTAATTACACTTTATACACACACTATTTGTCAACTGACAATGAACAGCCCCACAATAGTCCTAACTGAAACTGGTTCACCTCTGAAGTGGTTCTACTGTATTTGGAAAATGAATAGCCATAGCACTTTTCAGACTACTTGTTCCATGATACAACCCTTTTGCTTTCTTCAAGCACAGACCAGTTCGGGGAAGCAGCATCAGCAGCCAGGAAATTGAAGTCGTCCACCTTATCCCAGTTGTTGCGTCCCTTGTCCAGCCCTGAAAGCTGGTAGTCTGAATCCAGAGTGTTGTATGTCCAGTTATATGGTGCAAACTGAACTCTGGAGCAGTCCTCGATGATGGCTTTGCTGGTAACATGGATGTAGAAATTGGTGTCGTATGTGTTGTGGATGCGAAGCTGCTGACAAGGAAGCACAAACACACAGTTGGTGCAGGAGCGAATGAAAATTGACCCTGACACAGGCCCACAGAAAATGTGACAGTTCTTCAAGTTGAAAATGTGAATGGCCGATGGGGCACCAAACAATTTCACAGTGCAGTCTGTCAAATCAACGAGGGCAATGTCCTTTTGGTTGATCTCTGAGGCCTCCTTGATCAGTGTTTGACCAGTTTGCTTCACAAACTTGCACGAAGCCAGCTCTACAGCTGCGGCAGCTTCATCGTGGTCTTTGGGCTTCTCTTGTTTCACAGGTTCCGCTTTCTTCTCACTCTCAGCGGTTTTCTTGCCTTTGCTGAACGCAAACTTTCTCTTCGGGAGCAGCTCGTCTCTCTTTTCTTGGATTTTGTTCTGGAGATTTGAGATCGTTTCCTGTGCTTGGCGAACCTCGTAGGAAGGCAGAAAAACTGTACACTCGGAAACATACCTCTGGACTTTGTGGAGAGTGTCTGACAGGGAATCGAAGTGGTCCACAAGCTCACTTTTTTCCAGTTCGTTGCTCCGAGCAACCCCATCCTCCAGCAACTGCCGCTTTTCGTTCAGATTGTCCACAAACGTTGCGACGCTTTGGTGGCGACTCACGGTATCTCCTTCGTTATCCTTCTTTTTCTGGATTTCGAGCTGACGAGCCTCTTGACGTTTTTGGAGTCGTTCTGTGACGGCATGTTTCTTCTCTTCGAGCAGTTGAAAATCTGCTTGCGTAGAGGCCGCCATTTTGACGAAGGGTGTTATGGGACGCTACTCTAGTAACTTCTGGGTCACATATGAATGACTTGTATCCCTTTTTTAGTACGTTACCACTGTTGCGGAGTACCTCCCCCTCACCCTTCCATTTTGATCACAACATTGAAATAACGATCACAGTCATGGAAAGCACTGTGTTAGCTAGCACCTCTCGCAAGCTTTGCACCTCTTGGAAGCTAAAAGTTATTGGTATGGTTTTTGTGACCCGGTAAAACCATTAAAATGTTATGGAACTGGAAGCATCAAACGATGCAAGTCTGTGGTCAGTCCGTCTCTTTGGCATTATTGTCCTCATCGAAGTGAACATGCATTAGGTCACTGAGTGCATGACAAAAAATACTCCCCCCATTTATACTTTCATCAAGCTTTGATTTTCGATCTCTTCTTTTGGACAAAACCCAAATCATGCCACAGTGATGGCACGGCCGGCCAACTGGCTAATACAGCTTGATTGTACAACTTGTTTGATTTCACACTAACTCCACTGCTGCATGGCCGTGAGGGACTTTTTCAGTACCTCCCAGTCAACATTAATTGCAGACCCACCAGCGCCTGTACAGGGCTGTCCTCGTGTGCACAGCATGCGCGGCTAAGATCGCTATGCACTGCATCCCATGCCCAATTTTTCGCAAAAAGACATAGTGCGGAAGTCTGTAACATAGATTACGCATGATAGCAGCAGTCGCACTTTTATTTGAGAAGGCTATTTCTGTTTTATACACACACACACACAGAAATATCTATCTATATATTAAATTTAATTGCAATTGAATTGGTTCATATGTGTACAGTCTGCTCCAGAAATACATGTTTCAGGTGCTTTGTTTTTTCATGGGCTTGTCCTGATGCCCCCCCCCTTTTTTTATTTTCCTTTTCCTTTTTCAAATTAAGTCAAGAGTGTGTGAGGGCACAGATTTATTCATTTTGAAGCTCAATAAAGTGAAAACAAAACAAACTTTCACTGCTTAATAATAAAACCAAACAACCAACAAAATAGTCAATCAAAGAAAATAGCCAAACAAATGAAAATAGTCATTTTTGTGGACACGCAACAGCTGTATCTCCCAAAAACAACAACAAAAAAACTAAAAATTTAATGATACCAGAATTTTGCTTCCAGGTATTTTGCTTCCATTGTATATACATGTACTAATGGATTTTTTGCTACTTTTCCACAACATTATTGTTGTTTTGTTTTTTGCTTTGATTTTCTTGCTGTTTTTCTTCATTTGCATTTTTCATAGGGACTTTACCGCTATTGTAAAACCCTTTACATATATACACTCCCTTTCAAACAGGATCACATGCAGACTTCTTCTTCCATCAGGAATAGCCACAATCATCATTTTCATCTTTCTGCTTACCATCATTCAAATATCTGTGCATTTCTATGCCACTGGTCGTTAGACGTTCTGTTATGAAAAGGTGGAGATGGGACCTTTGGCGTGTGCAATGACATGTGTGCGCTGTGCAAATGAAGGTGGGACAGTCAGGGATGAGTCGATAGAGGTGTCGACTAAGAAATTATGTGCCTTCACCCCACCACATCCTGGAGCTGAACTGTGGCCACCAGTTTATCCTGGTTGTGTGGACACATGGCAAAGGTGCTGGGCTCTGGACTAAATGGTTGCTGCGTGTTAAGTTCTGGCCTGGATGGCAACCTTCTTCTTCCCATATTGGGGATGAACAGGGCTGAGTAGCTGCAGTTCTTTTTTGTTTGGTTTTCTCTCCCCATGGAAATGAGTCAGAACTGTACATGGAGCAAGCCCCTAAAAGCATACATGACGCCTGCTCACACACATATGCACACACTCACACACACAACTACACATGCACACACACACACACACACACACACACACACACACGTGTGTGCTTGCACACACACACACACACATGCATGCTCACGCACACGCATGCACACACGCACATGAGAAACAAACCCTTGGACCACTTGTCAAGTCAGTATATTTACTGGTCATAGCATTTCAAGCTAAACACATGTTATGGAGGAAAAAAGACACCAAGTTCACGTATACAAATTTGATTTAGTTGCACATTTACAAACAGTTGTAACAGCTTAGTACTCTGGCATGTCTACAACAAACTCTCATGCTTGTACACATTCACAACTACTTTTTTGGTTAAATCATCTTAAGAAAACCATATACAACAAACTTAGCTACCAGTCAATCCAGCTGAAGACTAACAACAAATGAAGCCAATTTCTAAAATAAACAATGAGTAAGAGACAAGACTTCTAAATTCAACAAAACTGCTGTAGTGATCATGGAAAATGTGGGTACAATGCTTGCTTGCATCATCTCCATAATGTACACAAGCACATCAAAAGCAAGGTTAAAAACTCCCATTATTTCTCAATAAACAATGTGAAGAAAAATGCATGAGGATTAAAATGCTGATTAACAAATTATTTATGTAGGGGAAAAGATGCACCACACATGAAATCATAAACAAAATCTCTATGCAGCTGACAAAGTGTCTATAAATCAAAAGCTTTCTATCACAGGTTGAAGCAAATGAGTAAAACTAGCTAAAACTTTGTGGATAGAATGATATATACATATAGATACATTCCTATTATTCTTGTTACCGGTATTCCATGCATATCTGATTTCATGGTATATATTTTTATTATATAATTTGTTTTTCCAATTTGACTCCTTGGTCACAAAAACATAAATAAATCAAATACAATTCTTCATCTGACTGAGACAGACTGAAAAAATATTGTGCATTACTGATGCCCCATTGCAATGGTGAGTCAAATCAGTTCTTGAAGTCCACCCAAATCGGCACAATCTTCTTACCCTTTGGGATTCCATGATTGAACAAACTAGTAAAGTCATCTGAACTTGAGTGGCTCAGTTCTGATCCCACCCAGATCAGTACAATTTTCTTACCCTTTGGCAGTTTCAAAACTGGCAACAAACTGATGAAGTCGTCTCTGCTGTCAGCTGCATATTTGAATTCTTCCCCACTGTCAGGGTCACTTTGCTGCCAGAAGTGGTCCACAACCATATCACAGTCACAGAACAGGAATAAGTTAAAGAACAAGGACAAGATTCATGGACAGCAATGTGGGCAAGAGCAGAAATAAGTTAAAAGTCAAAGATTACAGAAAGAGTACACAATAAAGTCAAAACTGAAAACAATGCTTATGGTTACTATAAAGAAAAATGAAAACAAATGTAGTCAACTGAATCCATAGTGGAAAAAATATTCTGGCTGAGACTGGATTTTCCACAATTGATCCTGCTGTGATGAGTTGTAGTAGTAGCTTGGTTTTTTACACCCGGTCAATCAGTACTGTTATAGCAGGGCGACCGCTGCGATGAACTGAGCCGCACCAACACAACACCACAAGGACACTGCACAACCTGTCCTTGTCATGATCATGACTCGCGTCCAGAAGAATTGAAAAACCTCCTCATCAAAAGCATGCGTATGTTCAAGTCTCTAGGCAGCCACGTGGTTCAAGACATTCACCGCAGAAAAAGGGGATGTAGTGCCTGCCTGCCATTCAGGACCAGTTCTGAAACTTTCAAGCTGACTGCTGAATGATTGTGTTTCTTACCGTTGCTGCTGCAGTTGGGCAAGTGGCATACAAAACAAGTTCAAACGCCCCAACAGTCCACATTTTTGGCTAAAAATTTAGACCTTGAAGAAGAGTCCATCAAACAGGATTTATACCAGCATCTGAATGAAACTAGTGCAAACAAATGCTGCCTTGCTTGCCTAACTCTAATGCTACAACATGCATGCAGAAAGCATGGATGGAAAAGTTGTCATCTGTGCAATGTACATGCTTCGAACAATGTGTGGAATAAACATTGAATTATACATAGCATGATCCAATCAGCTGCCTTCAGATACTTCACTATCCAATCCGTAGGAAAGGATTAGCGAAATGTGCGCCCCCGTCTCTCTCCCAGCTGCGCAAGTCAAAAACAAAAGAGTTTAACCAGAGGGTCCAGTTGAATAATTTTGCTTGAAAAATTAAAATACCAAGAAAACAAAAGACCATAAAAGTGTTTTCATTATTAACAAACCCAAATTTAAAACAGTCCTCTAAAAATAAATTTTTAAAATAATTTTATTGCATTCAGTTTGAGGAGCTAAAAACAGCACCACGCTCAAAGGCATCATAAAAATAATGTTTAAAAGGAAAAGCAAAACTTAATTTAAGACTGAAAGACTTTGGCCACAGCATAGCACCACACCTTGCAAGAGTGAGTACTGATGATAAAAGAATCCAATATCATGGCACCTCTGACTAGCTGGATGTGATAAATGGACACAAATTTTCTCCCATATTAAAAGGGTGGGGGGATGAGGGGTGTGGGGGGGGGGGGGGGAAGAAGGGGCTCTTCACAAAGGAAAGACAGGTAATCAGCAATGTGTGTACAGGGATTTACAGGGAGAAGCACCTTTACATTTGTTTTGGATGATTATTCAAGTCCACACAAAAGCAGGAATCAAAATGTCCGCGATGTATCACATCAGAATGTATTGCATCACGGAAGAGGAAGAGAAGAATAGTGATCCACTGAGATGAGACTTAAAAAAATCATCTTCTGTAAAACAGAAAAGTGACTGAATGTGAGATTTACCAACATTCATCGTGGAACTGACAAGCCAAACCTGACAAGCAGCCCTTCCGAGTCCAAGGTACTAAACATTTCTAAAGAATCTGAAGAAGAAAAAAAAGCATAGCCAAGATAGCTTGACAGAATGATGCAGGTGATGGAAAGATAACAGAGAGGCAGGAGGACTCGTTCAGGGAGAAATGGGCGAGTCAAAGGGAGGTGTGGTGCTATGTGGGCGGAGCCCCGTCAGTGTAGCGCAGCATGGGAGAGAGGGAGTGGCGCAGGTTGTTGACCAGCAGACAGCTGTAGTCGTCCTCGCACAGGGGCACCAGGCAGGCCACGCCCAGCAGCAGCAGCAGCAGCACTTGCAGCGGCAGCGCAGTCCGCAACACTCTGTGCAGCAGGGGTCC
Source organism: Alviniconcha marisindica (assembly GCA_018857735.1). Classification (NCBI taxonomy): domain Eukaryota; kingdom Metazoa; phylum Mollusca; class Gastropoda; family Provannidae; genus Alviniconcha; species Alviniconcha marisindica. The sequence continues at coordinate 470,422 of JABMCL010001084.1, read as the reverse complement.
ACGTTGGCGGCGGCTCAGATAGGAAGGTGAGGCAGACAGACTCTCAGGATTGGTAGTTAAGCTGTGGAACGAACCACTCCTTGTTAGTCATACAGTCACCTGCGAGATGAATTACAGCAGACTTTCAGCTTCGATCTTACATCTCTAGCAACGTGATTCATGCCATCAGAACCCCCACCCCCCACCCCTGACCCCGACCCCCACCCACATATCCTTTCTTTCTTAACAGGCAGAAAAGAAAACAGTCACCCCTGAAATTGTAACCTTTCTTGTTCAGAAAGGAGCAGCAGTTTAGATCAAAGCTCAAAGTCACTGAATCTGTTCCAACATCAACTCAATGTGTACATGCACAGCCTTGCAAATTTATCACATGTTTAAATGTCAAACATCAATTACAAAATATTCCTGAAATAAAACAGCCACTAAAGTTTGACACAGCAATTTTCATGACACAACTGCACTTTAACGTTTTAAGGATACAGAGTGTTACTTGTTTACACTTTTCTATAAAAAGTCATATGATCTTTTCTTCCTTTGCATTCATGGAGAATTAGAAATGAACTTTTACTAAACTATTACATATGCATTCAATTGGTGAATCTTTTACTATAAAGCCAGCTATGGTCACAGAAAATTCTGAGCACATATAATTGTGAGAAATTCAAGATGCCTGCTCATATTACAAAATGTTCATGCTTTTAGTACCTCAGCTGACATTATCTATATTATTTCAGAACCTAAAATTCTTGTTCAAATTTGACACACTGATGCCAAAACCAGTTTACAATACACCCACCATGCAATAAGGCACATCGTTATACAGGTTCACGATGCTGAATTGTGCTCTGTCACTGTTCTGAATTGTGCTCTGTCACTGTTTTACTTATTGTCCCCAAGTGTTAGTGTATCACAGTGCATTGTGGGTAATCCGCGTGGACCTGGTTAGCAAAGCGACAGAAAGCCCAAAAGAGGTCAGGACTTTTGAGAGAGGTGAATGTAATGCTGCCTGGAATGGGTGAGTTAAATAAAAGCTGCTGCCTGCAAGTGCCTGTTTTTGCCTCTTCTGAGGTCAAAGGTAAGTGCTAGGTAAACCAAAAACCAAAACAAAAAATATGCCTCCACCTGTCCCGAATTTTAACATTTTGTGATTTGTTTTCCTTTTGTCTAATTCTTGTATGAGACAAACTGGTGTGATCAGAGGGAAATGTGGAAATGTGCAGAAGAAGGAGTAAAGATCAAGTCAATGTAAGGTGGACAGAATGAAACTGTTTCTCATCAGATGGCAGCAAAGAAATAATGTGCATGGCCACCAATCTTTCACCCATATGCTGAGAGAACCTGTGAAAATATCTGCACATGTGCTTGTGTGTCAAACAAAAAACAGGTCACCAGTTACCCAAATCAGAAATGTGAACTTCAGAATTTTCATAAATTTGTACCATTATACTCACTCAGTACCCAAAGGCAAATGCAGTTATTGTTAATCATGCTGCAACGATGCTCTATGAAAGAATATTAGACCCTTACCAAGCAGTACCTTTCTATTTGCAGTATACGCTAAATTTGCCACAGCTACTTGTACTTTGTAAATACAAACTACAGCATCTAAAGACAAAGTATCTAAGCTTATATCAGTGAATACAGTCGACTTCAAGGACATATACTGGACCCTTACCAAGCAACACCTTTCTGTTTGCAGTATATGCTAAATTTGCCACAGCTACTTATATTTCATAAACACAATCTACAGCATCAAAAGACAAAGTAACTAAGCTGATATCAATGAACACAGTCGACTCCAAGGACAATCACACAAATCTTACACTTTTTGGGGGGGGGGAAGGGGGGGGGGGGGGGCTGTTTTTTGGTCTCCTTACTGGATCACAAAACCCAGGTAAGAAAGAACCACTTTAACTATCTCCTGTTCCTTGGGCTGTTGACCTGAACATGGTGGATATGCGACTTCTTTTTTGCTAGGTCCTACTGTGGCTCAGTTACACAGATTCGACTGTACAAATTGACAGAGTGAAATAAATTGCAGCATCACGGCTAGGTTTGGCTGGAAGAAAAATGAAATGAGAGTGTGTCTGAGCATGATCAAATGAAATGGATTTTTGAAGGTGTGTAGCCACACAGTGTGGTTAGACTTTTCCATCCGGTCCTTTTGTGAATATTCTACAAACCTGAACTAGAGAATGACGCCATGGGCTGTACTGTTCACGTGTATAAATCTGTTTTGCCATTTTCCTCCCAATAAACACCAGCATGCATAGACACACAATCAAATACACATGAACGCCCAAAAGTTATTTAAAAAAATTAAAAAATGGTGTCAGTGCCTGGTTAGTTAAACCAAAGTGTACAAAAACATGCAACCGTCACAACAAAAGACAACTGCTTCAGAATGTTAATAAGAACATGCAAAATATTTCTTTCCATAGTAATGGTTTGAAAAGTGACAGCATTTTACTTTACATTTCCAAATTCCAAATCCAAGTGGGCTTAATGACATTCTTTAGAAATGACAAGAGCTTTGCTTTACACAAAACTGGGTAAATCGGATTTGGGGGGGCGGGGGAAAGGAGGGGGTTATGGTTTTTGTTTTCTTTTCAGTTAGTTTTTTTTGTCTTCGCTGTGGAAAAAGAGAGACATTACTACATAAACTACCCTGAGAGCACAGTACGAGTGTGTTTGGTTGTTATTAGGTGGTTCAGGCAGGCCTGTTAACTCCCTTGACTTTTGCCCGGCATCGCTTAAGTCCCTTGGCTGCTTTTACTTCCGGTACGTACTTTCTTCACAATGGATGGTAGGTGACAGTGAATTTGCGAATTTTACACTGCCAACTTTAAAGACATTTTTGGAGGCTCGTAGTCAGAATGTGTCTGGAAACAAGTAATAACTTATTGCTCGTGCTATAGGATGCCCCAAAACGCATTTTTTCCACAAACTCATGATCTTCTGGTCAGCCAAAAAATGTCGCAAAGACATTTTTTTTCCACCCTCCATCCCCTTTCCCTGGTAATTTTTGCAACTGCAACAGTGGTGGCATTTGTCCTGCTTCGCAGTTCTAGGTTAACTTCCCTTGTTATACACAGCGTGAAGCAACGCCTACTCAGAAATTGTCCCGGAAATGACGCTGCAACCTCTCACGACTTCTTGCGGGAAATATTACAAAGGGCATTCACTCATGCAAACCAGCTTCACTGAACCGCCCAATACTAAACAACAGCTTCACGGCAGATTAAGTGTGAGAGGAACAGACACCAGCAGAGCGGTGGCTGCCTAGAAAAATAAGCTGGAGTGTAAACTGGTGTTAAGTTTCTCTTTGTGAAGACAGGTGTCGACCGTTTACAACAGAGTGGCCAAGCAGACGACAGGACCAATGATCTACGTCCCAGCCACAGGGAAGGGGGACAATGCACAAGCTGCGCAAAGTTCTGTGCTGAGGACAACTGCAGAAGAAAGGTTTCGGACAAGACGCAGCACACTTGTCAGCGTGGTTATCAACACTGCCTTCCATCTCATACACATGAGCTGTTTTGGCCCGCCCAGAGAGGGGGAGAATCTGAGCGCATTGTGTTAGCATGTGGGCAGTGACAGTGAGACTCGTCCAAGCCGATTCCTTGTCTACTGTTCCTCATTTGCACAGAGCTATGCACAGCGAGGATGTTCCCCCCTTCCTGTGGTTGCAGCCAAATCACTCATGCTCCACCAAGCAGCCACACAACACTAAAGAAAACAGCGGTCGTCTCCACACAACAGCTCTCACAGTCAACACCTACATTGTGCATGTTGTCTAGATGAATGGCAAGGTAGAAATAACAATTTAAAATATTGAAAAACAAAAAATACCATATTTTTCATAAGACAGATGAATAGATGGGACCATGACCAAGTTATGAAACATCATAAAGATATTGAAGCAAAACAGAAATATGTAAGTAAAATAAATAAACAAAACTCATTCATGAGTAAAATAATATAGAGATAAAAATAAAACAATTCAAATTGATAGGAGAAAGGAAAAAAAAGTCCAACAAATGACAATGCCTAGGTGAAAAAAGAAGAAAAAAGAAAAAAAAGTCAAATGAACAAGAACATCTATGAGAAATGCAGAACAAAATCTCTCTGCAGTTCATCCTTCCAAAAGATGTGCTTTGTTCTGAACTCTAGCTACATGTACAGACTCAGTCAATCTAGTCTCTGTGAAACAAAACATCAGAATAGGCCTAAAAGCTAAAACAACAGCCGCTGTGCAATGCAAGTCAGTTGAGTGTTAACCATTAGTCATCAACACATACACGCATATATATATACATAAAACCACTAAACTCATGCATGCTGAACCTTGGGGACAATTGCTTACTGCCATCATCATTTCATCAACGCATCATCAACATTAATTAATGCACAGATTAGACCCTACGTTGTTATGGCTAGGCTCACCTGTGTACACTCATTGCGGTAACAGAGCAATGATCTATACACCACTCGTTCCACAGTCAACAGGTTGTAAGAGATTAATGTGGGTTATATTCCCCTACTACTTGTAGGGGATTACAAGCGATTACCATACAACAGCGACAACACTAGGTACCCCCTGTTCCTCTAAAGGTTTATACGCTGAATAACACTTTCACTTACTGTACAACAACTATGTGCATTTTGTGGTTTAACGCTCCTTGCTTTGCGGCATATAATCATACACAAGCTGCATATGTTACTTTTCTGGTTATATACATTAGCTGGTGATTGCTAATCCCCCAAATCCCATGCATTTTCGAGTATGCACGATACCAGAGCGCTTTGCTGTCAACCTTCTCTTCTGCAGCATGCTGATAACCTTCCCTCTGTCTGGGCATGCGGGATGAAGCATGCAATGCAATGCGATGAGATGTGATGCGATGACATGATGTGATGCGTTACCCCCATGAAGATGAGTGAACCAAAGCGACTAGATGATGAGTGATGCACGTGACATGCAAAATTAATCAAGACAGACAACCCCACGCTGGGCTACGGACAGGACAGGACCCAAATGAAAGGAAGAGAGATGGTTGGAACGAAAAAACAAGTCACAAAAGGAACAAAACTGGTCTGGGGTGAACTCCCACAAAGGGACACAATCACGACCAAACAAACCAAAAGACCGATGCACGTGACCAAACAAAGGGAAAGAACAATGGAAAGCTGCTAAAGCTGGCAGAAAGCTAGATTCCACGGTTTTGGGTGGTGAGTCGGTGATCCGTAATGGGTCAAGCACATTCCGACCTCAGGCTGGGGTGCACATGCACCCGGGTCAGGTTCAAGAGCACCCAGCCCGAGTAAAGATAACGGTAAAGGAGAGAAACCGCCCTCTGACGAGGGAGGGAATGAATTACTTAGCACTCTCAGGTTGGTCCGCTGGAAGGGAAATGGGTGGCGCTCCAAATAGAAGCTGTGGATTGAAAGCAACAGAATGATGAATATACAGATGACAACACTGGCGATGGTATTCAAAGAGACTCGTTGAAATGAAAGTCAGAACTGGCACGAAGGTGGTCAAAAGGAAACTGGCACTGATGGTCTCCAAAGTCTTGGAACAGATCGGACCAATGGTCACTTATATTAAAATGAAAGGGACAAAAAGTGGTGAAGCTACAATGGTCACTTATATCAAAATGAAAGGGACAAAAAGTGGTGATGCTAAATGGTCACCTATATTAAAATGAAAGGGACAAAAAGTGATGAAGCTACACTGGTCATTTATATTAAATTGAAAAAAGGGACAAAATGTGATGAAGCTACAATGGTCATTTATATTAAAATGAAAGGGGGGTGGATGATGAGGCTAACACAAAAAGTCTTAATAGATGACAAATACTTCCTGCACGTTACACTCAACACTGTTTTTTTATATATTAAAAATATATATATTTCTATTCGAGTCTAAATGAAACAGAAAATTCTAACTGGGGATAAAAATACTACCCTCCATTTTATGGTACCAAGCAGGTTTATCAAACCGCCACGGCCCCAACACTTTACCAACAACACGATGTAACTGTTGGTGCGACATCCGAATGACATGCACTTGGTAAATCCCAACTGCATTCTCGAGGCACCGTTTCTTTCACTGCAGTTTAATACTGCACAGAATTCTCCTCGCTAGGTGAGCTACAAAACCTGAGCCCCCAAGACCCAGGGTGCCTGTACCTGTCTGAGGACAGCGAAAGGTGATCGTGTGCGTGTGCGTAATGTGGGGTGGACTGCTGATGGCAGACGTCCCACTCGTGTGTCCACACTGGATGACTGCAACAGGCACAAATACAAAACTCATTATTATCCAAATCCAAACACATGGATGGTTAAACTGAGCGCTTATCTAACCTTCAATTTTTTTCTCTCACTTAACTTACAAAGTCTCGGAAAATGTTGTAAAGCGCAGTGAGTTTGAGTACACCAGAGAATAGCGCTATACAAAAGTTATCTATTATTATTATTATTATCTTACACCACAACAACATGTGAATTTTGGAGTTAAGCCCCTTTGTCAAGCAACAGAACGACACTTAAATGGAAAAAAAATGAAATGTAGGCTATTTATATGCTTGTGGCTGTGGTGCCAAACAGGTCTACCTATGTCTGCGTGTGTGGACGCAGGAGAGGGGGAGGGACAGAGCAAGATATGTAATGCATTATTAAATTAGGTTGTGTATTGTAACGTTTTATGTATAACACTTTGAGCCTTACACATGTACAGTCATAGAGGGAATTGGCACATTAGAAATGCATTGATTATTATTATCAAATTATTGCTGGTATCATATAAGCATAACCCTTTGTTATGAACAACTTGCCATATATCAAGGTGCACTATACAGAAGTTGACCTGTCTCTGTTATAAGCTATGTCTGACAACAAGATGAAGGAGCTGTACTTCTATATTGTATGACAGGAAAACCAGACAGAATGTCTAATCCCTTGGATGGTCATAGAAATGATGTCAGACCTGTGTTCTTCAGGCCACACATGTAAAAAATCCCTAGGCAGTTGGAAATAAGGATCAGAAGGAATGTTTCTGGCTTCCCTGAACAAAAAGGAACAGGTATTCCCCACTGCATCACAGAAACATCTTAAAAGGATCACATCCACAGTGAGTGCGGTTCTGGTCGTTGCTGTAGTGTAACAAAGTAGAGTGACCCAAACTCTCTGCAATACTTGACAACTTTAAAGTCAAACAGCAACCGGAGGTATCTACCTTGATGCCCAGTTTGGTTTCCAATGACTCGATGTAGGCAGCAGTCAGGTGCAGCAGTGAGCGCAGTCTGTTGGAGATGATGTGCGTCTTGTCACGCGCTGACGACATCTCCGGCAACTCACCGCTCACCAACAGCTGATCAGCTGTCTCACGTAGCGTCATCACTGCTGACTGGTTCTCCTCTAGCTCACTGCGTAGATCCTGGGAAGAGATGCAAAACACTTTTTGAGAAACTCTGGAGAATGACGCTAGTTTTGTTTTTTGATCACCATTCTGTAGTCAAAATCATGTCTTGGAAAAAAAGTACACCGAGCAAAACAAATAATAAGCAAAAGAACAGTAGGAACTTAGCTAAATACATCCACATGAGTGAACACACATGCACATGCAGCATGTAATATAAAAGAATACTCAAAAAGCACTTACACCTAATGTAAGCCTGAAGCATGCAGTATGAAAATACCAGGGTCAACAAAAATATCAACGTTATACAGATCCAAGAGAATAATGAAACACAAAATACCTTATGACATATCATTTAACATCTTTTTCATCTCTTCCAACACACAAACACACATGCATGTGCAATAGTACACACACACACACACATGAAAAAAGACTAACTTAATCACTGAAAACACACACACACACACACACACACACACACACACAGAACTGTGTCTCACCCTAAGCATATTGTATTTGTCCCAGAGCAGAGATGTCTCAGAACTTAGTCTGATTGGCTCACAACGTCGCATCCGAGATTCCATCCCTTCCAGCCACAAGAGATAATCCTGCACAGTGTGGTGGAACTCCTGACACTGGAGTAGCGCCCCTTGCAGCCTGTGCTGCGTGTCAGACGCTCGGGCTGTGACTGCTTCCCATCGGCGCTCCAACTCGCGGACACGGGACTGCAACTGGCGCCCCTCAGCTGTTTTGACGTTGATGTAAGTTTTGCTGAGTAGCTGGATGGAGAGGAAGCGAGCCCTCTTGGCTTCTAACTGCACCATGAAATCCTGCACAGTCATTACATACACTTACAGTCATCACATACAGTTCTAACTGCACCATGAAATCCTGCACACAATCATAGCATACACTTCTAAATACACCCTGCAATCCTGCACATACACAAAAGCACACACTTCTAAATGCACCATGAAATTTGTGCAAAGTACACAGTTTTGTTGGGCTGAAGTTAGTCCTACCTACACACAGTACTGAAATGAAATGAGGTTGTATTTTTTTTTTTTTTTAAGTGAATTTTTGCAAATGTTGTTAAATGACAAAAAAACAGGAAGCTCCATTCTCCGTCATCACTTCTCTTGAAAAAGAAAACCCATGTGCACACACACACACACACACACACACAAGCACACGCACATACACACACATACACACACAAAAAAGAAGAAAAGAAAAAAAGTATTAAAATAACAAGTAGCTTTCCAGCAACCAACCAAAATGGGAACTGAGCAAGAAAGACATTGGACTTTGAAAAAAAAAAGTCCATCAGAGTTCAGAAGAATAGCATGTGACAACTTCAATCTCTTTTACCTGGGTCCAATTTTCACATCTGCCCTCGATCATTTTTTCCTTTTTAATTTTTTCTTCATATTAACACTGGCCATGAGGCTCGTGTAGCATGACTAACCTTGTGCTGCCTGATGATAACGTTGAGTTGAGCGATGTCACTGGGCATGGTGTCATGTGATGCCTGCAGGGCTTCTGCTTCATCCAGCCACATCAGCAAGCTGTCCACATCGGATGAAAACTTGGTCAGATCTCGCTGCTGCTGGGATATCCGCAGATTGCGCTCTGATGCACGAGACTGCAGCCTCTCCCAGCGGCTCACAACGCCTGAAACCAAGACAATCTGCACTACAACACTTGAACTCCAGACAACCCACACAACACTAAAATCAAGGCACCCACACTATAACACATGAAAAAAACCCAAACCCAAAACAATCCATACTATAACACTTCAACTCAAGACAACCCACACAACACTAAAATCAAGACACCCCACACTGCAACACGTGAAAAAACCCAAATCCAAAACAATCCATACTATAACACTTGAACTCAAGACAACCCACACAACGCTAAAATCAAGACACCCCACACTACAACACATGGAGAGAAAAAACACCAAAACAATCCATACTACAACACTTGAACTCAAGACAACCCACACAACACTAAAATCAAAACACCCCACACTACAACACATGAAAAAACAAAAAAACAAAACAATCCATACTATAACACTTGAAATCAAGATAATCCACACAACACCTGCAATCAAGATAATCCCCACTGAAACACCTTAAATAAAGACAATCCATACTACAACACCTGTAATCAAGACAATCCACACAACACCTGAAATCAAGATAATCCACACTGAAACACCTTAAATACTGACAATCCATACTACAACACCTGTAATCAAGGCCATCTACAGAACACCAGAAATCAAGAGATATACATGATTCACACTGCTTAGTCCAGTGCAAAAAAAACAAGGTGACAGCAAAGCCAACAAACACACTCACTCGACACTTGGGTATCCACTGTTGGAATGGTAGCACTTCCGGCCTCTATCTTCAGCAGTCGGTCCAGTCGCAGAACCGTGTCGACCTGGGTCTCACACTCCAGCATGCTCTGCAACTGATGCAAAACCATGCATGTGACCACTGATGATGATGATTGATTGATTGATGATCGCTTATATAGTGCTATTCTCCGCTCTCTTGAGCAGACTCACTGCGCTCGCATGTGGTTGTACATGAGTGACTAGCTTTTCATAGCGCGTTTTTTTGGATATCCACCGAAGTGGTGTACTTACAGCGCTGACATGGCTGGTGCCACATGAAACTGCAGCCGTCTCGGCGCAAGTTCTGTGTACACCATACAACCATGCACCATGTCACTCATGCAAACCCACATACATAAGGTGTATGCGTGTTTAGCTGTAACCTGCCACCTGCACTTTGGCAGAATGACCGGGATCTTTTACGTGCTACTGCGGTAACACGGGGCTGGAATGGATACCGAAATAAGAGTCAGAACAGAAAGTCGATCCTGGAGAAGAAAATTCTCCCGCCGCTCCTGCAGGGATTCGAACCCGCGACCTTTCAATCACAAGTCCGGCACTCTAACCACTGAGCTATCCCCGCCCCAATGATGGGTCATTCATCCCCCAAAGGCTGAGTGACTGTGGATTACCTCCCTTAGTTTCCTTTCCTCAGTTGGGATTTATCAGCTTACTTCATAATATCTTGCACAGAGGGAGTGAGCAATGAGCTGAATACTCGGAAATGAGACCTCAGCAAACCCTGCAATGCTGCAGTATCATGCTACACAGCAGCTTCAGCCAATCAGAACGTCCCAAAGAATAATCGACGCAAAATTCCCAGAGTGGCTGCCATGTCTACCCCACAATCACTCCAGCAGCTTCAGCCAATCAGAACGTCCCAAAGAATAATCGATGCAAAATTCCCAGAGTGGCTGCCATGTCTACCCCACAATCACTCCAGCAGCTTCAGCCAATCAGAACGTCCCAAAGAATAATCGACGCAAAATTCCCAGCGAGTGGCTGCCATGTCTACCCCACGAGTTAAATACAATACAATAATACTTTATTAATCCTTAAAAAGGAAATGCAGTTGTCTGCCTTTGACAAATAATAACAAGTACATAAAAACGTAATTAATTACTGTACAGTTTCACTCACTTAAAGCACAGCAGTGGTGTGAAAGACTGGGTGGATCCCGACGAAAACCTACAATGTAAGTAACAGCCCACATCTATCAACTATGGAAGATATTGGCTGCAACCAGTGAAGCCGATTACATTCACCTGAACACTGGGATCAGATAAAATCACAGTGCATTTCACCGGTCCACACAGTACCACATGGTGGGGAGATCAAAAGCTTGTGAGGAGGGAGGTGAGGCTTACAGCTTGGTGCACAACTATGCTGTGCATTCCACCGGTCCACACAGTACCACATGGTGGGGAGATCAAAAACTTGTAAGGATGGAGGTGCGGCTTACGGCTCAGCGCAGAACCCTTTATTGCTTCAACCATGATACGGGATCAGGCTGAAGTCAATGTGTGCTCCACCAGTCATCACAGTACCACTTGGTGTGGAGATTGAAAGCTCCTGAGGAGGGAGGTAGGGCTTAGAGGTCAGCACAGACCCCTCCACTGCTTCAACCATGATATGGGATCAGGCTGAAACTACTGTGCATTCCACCAGTCCACATAGTACTACTTGGTGTGGAGATGAAACGTTTGTGAGGAGGGAGGTGGGGCTTAGAGGTCAGCACAGAACCCTCGGTCAAAGCAATAGCCATGCCAACTCACAACCCTGGACACCTACCTGTTTCTGACCCAGAGTGCTGTCAGCCGACGAGTAGGTCTCCATCTGTCGCTCAGCCACATCCAGGTGATTTGTGGCGGCATTCACTGCATCAACAAGCTGCTCCACCAGCACATCGATCTTCGCATTGCGCTCCCGAGTTCGCCAGTCACCTGGAGTGAACAAGGTGCTTCATAATTTGACATAATCTAATCAAGGCCAGCTTAAACATGAACAGAATCAAACCAACCAACAACAAACTGACCCTACTCCCCAAAATAAATTCCAGCTCAATTAACACACAGATAGTCATACACGGCTGTGGGATGCCCTTAAAGAAATGTGGATGGGACCATCATACTCCATAGCTACCACTTCATTCAACCTGACTTGTATTTGATGTCTGTCAGAGTCCTTAACAACCTGGGGCTCACACAAGATGGGGCACCTGTAATTCTCAGATATACTGTAGACATTGTTAAAGGAACTAAAAATACAAGGATAGCATAGATGCAGGATGTCTGGATGACTTAAGCTTAAGCAGAATTCATACACATTGTTAACGGAACTAAAAATACCATTGTTACGGTAACTAAAAATACAAGGACAGTGTATATTCAAGATGTTTTGACCCCTTAATCCTAAGAAGAATTCTACCTCCAGCAAATCTGTCTAATGAAGAATTCCACCATATGACCTTCTTCTTATCACTTTGAGAATGTTGTAAAGGGCAGTGAGTTTGTTGTACACCAGAGAACAGCACTATACACAGGTTATTTTTTATTATTATTTTTCTCCTTTTTAAAAATGTTGAAATATGCTACCACCCTTTTCGGTCATCAGTGAGAGGAGGTCCCTAAGTTTTTGTGCAGCAATCATTGTTTTCAGACAAATGAACCCCTTGCAAAGGCTTACCAGAATCTGTGACGTCTCTGCTCCAGCGGGAAGGTGAGGTCGACCGCCGGCTGGGTGACAAAGACCGCCTGGTCGGGGATGCTGACCTCCGTGATGGTGACGTAGACCTCCTGGGCGGTGACATCGAACGGCGTATGGGCGAGACTGAGGCTTTGGGCAGAACAGCGCCCTCTGCACGACGCTTGTGGGGCGGACTCTCCGGAGGAGAACTCTCCAGGTAGGCCTCCAGCTCCCTGGTGTCCCAGTCTGTTGTTGCTGGTCTCTGGCCCCTCAAAAACTCTGTGCTCTGCTCGGACTGAGCGTACCGCTCCTACAGAAGCAGAGGATGGGCAAGTCAGTACAGATCAATGGTGCTGTGTCTGGCGTTTGGCCAATGGCCTTGCGTGTTTGTCTGACTGCTGTTCATTTGATGCATGTTCTCGCAGAGAGGACTGGGAAGCCATCACTCTGATTCTTGAAGAGTGTATTTTCGTATTACCGTTTACTGACACGCAAATGGTGATCAACCATATGGGGATAAGGCCTAACACCAGAAATGGTATGCCCACTGATTGTGATAAAACGGCCTTGCTTACTGTGTACAAATAGGTAAAACTCGATAGACATTACATGTAAAGTGGATGCTTCACAAATTTGCTTTCATTACATGTAAAATATGAACAAGTCAACAGTTATTAGACTAATCAATCTAAGCATTTTCCCATCCCTTCCTAATGTCAGATATAAAGCAGCCTTATCAAGAGCGGGTACAACTAAACAGTTACTAATGTCAATGTCCACTTGTATAGTGCAGTTTAACTCCATAAAGACAGCCACATGCTATCACGTATAATAAGTCCCAAATTTGCTTGGTAATATAATGAAGTTGAACTGTCCATTCACTAGTCACTACTTACCCTCTCTTCCAGCTTAGCAATGTCTTCCACCTGTTGAGAGAACAGAAATATAAAAAGTTAAAATCAGAAAACAGCTTTTTCATTTTTTCCCTATTTTTTTTTTTTTTTTTTACAGAGAGACCCTCATAAAAAATACCACTGATTTATTTAGTTATTGTATACTCATCATTTATTTTACTTACCATCTGCAAATTTAACCCTTCAGTCTGTCTGTGTGGTCTAATACAGTGGAACCCTGTTATAACCAGCTCATTTTGATGAACACTTTTTTTTTTAGTGAAGACAAAGGTGATTAAAATGCCACCACTAACTACACACATCCCTTGTAATTTGTAAACAAGTTTAGGAAAAAAGTTCTGTTAACCCCTTGTTTGTTGATTCTGTTGAGAAGAACATGATAGTCTGAGATGCTCTGTAATAGGGGGGTTGTACATATATTGTGTTATCAGCACTTGTCCTCTGCATTCCACTATACACACCAGAAGTTACATGATTGAACTTCAACGCCCTGTCAACCACACAGGTAACCAGACAACAACCTTTGTGGGTGGGTGGGTAGTTGGGTGGGAGGAGTGGGGGGTCGCAAAGAAAACCCAGCATTGCATAGATTTTTTTTTTTTTCTGTCCAATCATCTATGCTGACCTATATGTGGCACTGCCTACACCCTGCTCATCCCTGTACACAGACTTGCTGCACAACCTACACACCTGTGCGGCAGAGATCCTGTGCAGCGTGGCCCGACAGGAATCAACACGGTCCAGCACCTGCCTGGAGAAGTGTCTGAACTCATCCAGCTCTTGCTGCACCCTGACCGCCTCCTCCTCACTTCCCTGCTGCATCAGCAGCACCGCCGCCTGGTTCAGGTAGTCCATGCGGTGCCGACGGCCATCCACCTCCTCTTCAATTCGCTGTGGAGGCAAATCGAAATGATGCATTGTTTAACACATGTTTGACTGGGGTGCTTGGCTGGTTATAGCTAAACTGTGTGTAAATCCAGCGGCCAAGACTCGACTCCTGGTCAAGGCAGGATTAATGTTTTCAGTTTTTTTGAGTCAAGACTTGTGCAGACTTGTCAGTACCTGTCTCACCTTTGTGTGCACAGCACGGACCAAAAATGTTGCACGTGTTAAAGTTCCTGTGTCCACCATGATCTTTGTGGAGATGTTCAGTTAAAATGGGCATCAGATGTAGGTAATCACACCTGCACTTGCTTGATCTTGGTGGAGATGTTCACTTAAAGATGGATGTGAGATGTGAACTGTACCTGCATTTCCTTGATCTTGGTGGGGATGTTCAGTTAAAGATGGATATGAGATAATGTTAAACACACCTGCATTTCCTTGATCTTGGTGGGGATGTTCACTTAAAGATGGATATGAGATAATGTTAAACACACCTGTATTTCCTTGATCTTGGTGGGGATGTTCACTTAAAGATGGATATGATGATAATGTTAAACACACCTGTATTTCCTTGATTTTGGTGGGGATGTTCACTTAAGATGGGATGAGATCATGTTAACCACACCTTTATTTCCTTGATTTTGGTGGGGATGTTCAGTTAAGATGGATATCAGATGCTGATAATCATACCTGTATTTCCTTGATCTTGGTGGGGATGTCCAGCTGAGACAGGTGCTCGATGTTGGTGATCTGCATGTCCACCTCCGTCAGCCACTGCATGAGGCTGAGGCGAGTGGTCAGGAACTCTTCACGGATGCTGGCCGAGTGACGCAGGCCCTGCATCATGTTTGTCACACGCTGCTGCAGCGCGTCCCAGCGGTCGTTGGCCTCCTGCATCCTGCTGCGCAGCACCCCCTTGTTGTCTGCGCGTCCCTCCTTGGCCAGACGGCGGTACTGCTTGTTGATGGACTCCAGGTCAGGTCAGGCGGTCGTGCACCTTGCGCTGAAGGGCCTGGGCCACACAAAGGGGTTTGGAAAATTAAGTCTTCCAATCCACAATCCCAGACAGAAAAAGAACTAATCACACCTCAGATTTCCATATCACAGGTGGCAACACACACACACACACACACAGCAGGACTGCTCATCTATCAGAAAACTCAAGAGGGTCACACCTGCATAGCTGACCTAGATTCTGGGGCACTGGCTCTGACTAATCAGGCCTCTGGGAACAGCTGTGGGGGCGGGGACAAATGAGAGACTTAACAAGCACACCTACCTCATATTTGCGTATTTCATCCTTGCCAACAGTGGTGGGCATGTCGGCCTCAGCGTCACCCACTTCCACCTCCATGGTGCTCAGCCACTCACTCAAACGGCGACAGTCCGTGCTGAACACTTCCCACAGTTCCCACGTCTCCTTGATTCTGAAACCGCAAGCACCAAGCAATGTGTATTTCACCACCATGCTGACGTTACCACAGGGTACTGGCACCCATTCCCCCATCACAGTGCAGTCTTTGATCTAAAACCAAAAAATTCAGATAAAATTCTACTCCTGACAAACTTGGTATCACAAAGTTACTCTTTCCTTTCAGTTTCTTGGAGACACACTGTCAAACAACTGAGTCCTGATACAAAGCTGAAGAAGTTTTACTGTATGGAATATATTTTCTGCTCCTATATTGAAAGTCTGGGCACTTCAAACCATTCAGTTTATCACAAAAAATGACATCAATTCTCAGCCATGACAGAAAACTGTTCAAAAGCTGTTTTCATAAATATGCAACAGAACGAGGCCCAGAGCGTTCATGCTTGTGCAGAATCAACACACAAGGGAGTTAATTAGTGTGACGTCTTTCAAGGGCTAATTAACTCCC
Organism: Alviniconcha marisindica; assembly: GCA_018857735.1. NCBI lineage: Eukaryota > Metazoa > Mollusca > Gastropoda > Provannidae > Alviniconcha > Alviniconcha marisindica. Next base: position 454,216 of record JABMCL010001084.1, on the reverse strand, counting down.
TTGTGTTGATTCCGTCTTCCTAAAACCAAGGTGGAAACTGATTTTTTCCCACAATTCCTCTGAATTTCACTGGTATAATGAAGAGTAATGATACCCATATTTTAAATACCAACTGACCTTGCCCTGCGCTCTGGACAGAGCCTGCAGATGGTTTTCCATCGTCTGTCAAGGTTTTTCATGGCATGCTGCAAAGCCTCAAACTCTGTTTCCGTGGGGCAGGCATCCGAGTCATGAAGCAGCACCTCGCAGAGGTTCAGAACGGAGCTCACTCCTGCACTGTGGTGCTCAATGTCATGCTGAATCTCCTGCAGGAGTAAAAATACCAGTTTTATTTCTGCGTCCTAATCTGGGGCCTGCAAAATGGGTCAGCTACGCCAAGAGCATGCAGCGCACAGTTTCAATGACACTAAAGAGCAATTCAGAAAATGAATGGAGTAAAAAATCATTTACTGAACACGCATACAGTATGAGTGACACAAAAGGGTAATTTGAAAAATGAATGGAGAGAAAAAACATTCAATGAACAGACACATTATCCTACTGTGGTCACCAGTGCTCTGTTATTGACATTTCTTCATTTTTTTTTCATTGGCATCATCCATTCTTTACTTTCTTCATTCTTTTTTTGTTATGTGTTTCATTTCCTTTTCTTCTGTTCTGTTTCTTCTTTTTTAAAAATATTTTATGAGCCCTTTTTTTTGTTGGGGGGGGGGGGGGGTAACTTAACTTCATGAAGTGTTAATGCAAAATGCAATCTCTCCAGTAACAGACCAACAACAGTGCTGCGAAGGTGTTGGCTGTACCTGTGTATGCTTAGGTTTGTGTGAATAATTCAATCTCTCCATAATGCTGTGAAGGTGTTGGCTGCACCTGTGTATGCTTAGGTTTGTGTGAATAATTCAATCTCTCCGTAACACAATGAAGGTGATGGTGTACCTGCGTGTGTTGCAGTTTGGTGTGGATCTCCTGCATGTCACAGTCATGGTAGACGACGGGGGTGTTCAACTCCTGCTCCATGGTGGCCAGCCAGTGACTCAGGTTGCGCATACTGCTCTCCAGCTGCTTGACCGCCAGCACCGTCTCCTGCAGCTTGCGCTTCCTGCAAGGCAGATTCCTTCAGCTCTTACTCGGTGCCACACACAATGCCTCATGCAAGGCAGATTCCTTCAGCTCTTACTCGGTGCCACACACAATGCCTCATGCAAAGGCAGATTCCTTCAGCTCTTACTCGGTGCCACACACAATGCCTCATGCAAGGCAGATTCCTTCAGCTCTTACTCGGTGCCACACACAATGCCTCATGCAAGGCAGGGAGGCCTTTAGCTCTTCGTCAGTGCCACACACAATGCCTCATGCAAGGCAGGGAGGCCTTCAGCTCTTCCTCAGTGCCACACACAATGCCTCATGCAAGCGCAGGGAGGCCTTCAGCTCTTCCTCAGTGCCACACACAATGCCTCATGCAAGGCAGGGAGGCCTTCACTCTTCCTCAGTGTCACACACAATGCCTCATGCAAGGCAGGGAGGCCTTTAGCTCTTCCTCAGTGCCACACACAATGCCTCATGCAAGGCAGGAGGCCTTCACTCTTCCTCAGTGCCTCACACAATGCCTCATGCAAGGCAGGGAGGCCTTTAGCTCTTCCTCGGTGCCACACACAATGCCTCATGCAAGGCGGGAGGCCTTCACTCTTCCTCAGCGCAACACATAAAGCCTCATGC
>JABMCL010001084.1:367500-447500 GCA_018857735.1 Alviniconcha marisindica | reverse complement strand
GAGAAACAGTCACTCCGAGACAGGTACCCATCATACACAAGCAAATATGAGGCACACACACACACACACTGATGGACAGAGCCCCTCCTCCCTCCCAACACACACACAACCATACATACCAACACACACATTAACCCACCTCCAACCATCCGTTCTGAAGCTGTGCTGTCACCACTTTGATTTCCTGGGCAGCAGAGGGGTCTGCACGCTGCAGCAAGGTCGCACCAAGGTCATGAACCCTGCGGAAACTGTCCTCCTGCATCTTGAACTCGCTCTGGATTGTCTGCCACAAAACACAAATCTCATTATTCATTCAGTCATTTCCTGAATTCCCCAAAAGGGGAAACAACTGGGGGGGGGGGGGGGGGGGGGCAGCAACCACATGAAGGGAACAAAACAAAGCCAGCCCACCCCCAACAAAAATGCTTAAAACTTGAAGTTTTCAAATCAGTTTGAAACACTTAAAACAGCAAAATATTCTGGAATCTTCATTTTTAAGGTGTCGGAATCAAGGCGTGAGGCTGTCTGGACAGTTAGAAACCAAACAAATGCATTCTGCTCACCTTGACCTTGTCCAGCAGGTTCCTGATCTGCTGGAGGGAGAGCTTGTCGAACTCAAACATCTTCAGGCTCTCCTCCTTCTCGCCCAGCCAGGTGCGCAACTGCTGACCCAGGGAGTTGAACATGTGCCAGTCCTGGATGGTGTTGTCGATGATGTTTTTTCGCTGCGTGGCCCGGCGGATGACGCTCTGCCACTGCTCGGACAGCAGCCGCAGTTTCTGTTCAAATCCCTTGGGGTCCTCCACCTCCCCTGCCCGCATCATCTTCTGTCCATCGCTGATGATGGCATGGAGAACTTGCTGGTGGCTGTACATCTCACTCTCAAATTTCTGGTGGACACACATGCAAATAGTTAGTCTCTATATCTATTCGGTTATATCAGGGCAATACAGGTGTTTTATGCCACGTCAACCAGTGTGGTTATATCAGGGCAATACACATTTTGTCATCATATATTAATTATTTTAAAAGTGTGTATGTGTTAAAACTGGTATTTGTACAATTTTAAAACATACTTAAAAGGCTGTTTAAAGTCTTCCAGAGCTAAATACAATGCCTCAACAATTAACTGGCTTTTTTTCTTCTACACTTTGACCTAAAAATAAAATTTGAAAGTGTGATGCACAAATGTCCTCACATCCCCCCTCCACCTCAAATGCCCCCACCCCCCACTTTCCCACTTACCCGACACTTCCTCTGCTGCTCCAGGAGGTCAGGGAGGTTGCCAGCGATCTCAGTGGCCAGGTCTCGCTCGGTGGTGGCCAGGAAGGCCATCCAGGTCTGGCACTTGGCGGTGAAGTCCTGCTGCACCAGCAGGTGGCTCTGCAGCGCTTTGCTGCGCTCCTGGCACTCCGCGTGCAGCTTGTGCCACTGGTGGTTCAGCTCCAGCAGCTGGGAGGAGTCGCTGGCGTCCAGCGCCAGGCGGTAACCCAGGTCGTTCACCTCGTCCAGCTTGCCAGAGTTGGCCTGCATAGGAGATAAGTATTATAAAAATTAGTTTTGAAATGACCATCTTGCTAGTTACAGCAATGGCAAAGAAGCATTTATCTTTGTCCAGCTTGCCAGTTGGCCTGTACAGGAGGTAAGTGTTTTAAAAATATTTTTAAAATGGTACTTACAGCAATGGCAAAGAAGCATGCATCCTCATTCAACTTGGCCTGTGCAGGAGGTATGTATGATACAAATAGTTATAAAATGACCATCTTGTTATTATTCGAATTATTTTTGAAATGACCATCTTGCTTGTTACAGCAATGGCAAAGAAGCATGCATCTTCACCCAGCTTACCAAAGTTGGCCTGTACAGGAGACAAGTATTATAAAATATTTTTTAAATGGATTACAGCAATGGCAAAGAAGCATGTATCTTCGTCCAGTGTCACACACACACACACACACACACACACACACACACACACACACACACACACACACACACACACACACACAAACAAACAAACATATTCTCCAACCTGGAACTGAGTCAACAGCTCTTTCAGCTGATCCAGCCTATTCTGCAGGTCTGGCTGCTCGGCCGTCTTGTTGGGGTCCTCCGTGGACAGAACCATCCCAGCATGCTCCAAAAACGTCTTCACGGTGGCAAAGGCCTCCCGGAATCGGTTGACCTGTGACAGGTCCTCATGCAGTCCCTGGATGTGCTGTGACAGCAGCTGACGGAGCGCGACCAGTCGCTGCTCAATGGCGGACTGCCTGGAGGTCAGCAGCACGATGGTGGATGTGCCCATGTTCTTCGTCAGCTCATCACTCAGACGGTACAGGGCTGACAGCTGGGTCTGGATCTCATCCAATTCTTGCTGAAGGGCCTGGAACCAAGGTGGTTTATTATGAAGGCTGTGTGAATGGGACAGCTACAGGAATATTAAGACACAGGGGAGTAAGTTAGCACTCAAAAGACATCACACAAGCACAGCAACAGAGACCTGAGTTGCCTACGGTAACTCTCACCTGGCATGCGTGTAAATACAAGGTATATAATCTCCACCAGAGGTATATTCCTTGAATCTGCTCGAGCACTCTGGGCCTTGTTCTGTTTCAGACTGTTACAAGAATATTATCCTGCCTGAAGTGACAACCTTTCTCTCTCTCACTCTCACTTTTTTTTTCTTTTTCTTTTTTGTCCTTGTATTTGGCAAAGTAACAGTTTTATTTGCTTTTCTCATTATTTAGTTTGCTCTGCTCTTAGTGTTTTTTCTTTTTACAAGAACATGGGGAAAAAAAGCAATGACCGAAGATGACAGAGACAGAGATAAAAATGATCTGATGTGGATTCATTCAGTGCAACTCGCATGTCAGCCTCTTCTCCGGTTTACATTGACCCCTCCACACAAACAATCTCTCTGTGTGCCCCTCCCCCTCCCCACACATATACTCACCTATACACATACATTCTCACACACACATGCTCACACACATTCTCTCTCTCTCTCTCACACACACACACACACACGAACACATATTTATATATTTACACATACTCTCTCTCTCTCTCATACATACATACACACATATTTACACATACTCTCTCTCTCATACATACATACATACACACACACACACAATCATATTGACATATCCCCCCCCCCCCCTCCCCCCCCCAACACACACACCAATTCCCACCCCTCTCACCTGGCTCTTCTCCAGACACTCCTGCCTGGCGGACACGTCCTCCTTCATGGCCACCAGCTCACTGCACTCCACCTCCTTCTGGCTCAGCCAGCCGTTGATCTTCTCATACTCCCGCTCGTACTCACGCCACTTGCTCAGGCAGCGCTCAAACTGGGCACGGCGGGTGGAGAGGTCGGCAGACAGCTTGCTCCACTTGGTGCGGATGTCGGACACGGTGGACTGCACCTCGGCCTGCACGGGCGGCTCGCACACCTGACACAGCTGCGTGGCCAGCGTGGAGAAGGAGTCCAGGTGGGAGCTGTGCTGCTTCAGGTCCTTCTCCAGGCTCTGCAGGAAGGGGGCAGATGAGTGTCAACGTCGATCAGGCGTAACATGTACCGCAAGAGGGGCGATAATGCTCAAATGAGTTGCAGGATGCACGGTTAGGAAAAACAAGCAGAAATGGTAGGAAAGGTGCATGTTTAAAACCTGTTCAATGCAAAGTGAATTAAAAATCCCTATAGCACATTTTCACTGTACAATTGTATCTAGTTCTCTCTCTGTAGCTAGTTCTTTACAAACAATTAAAATAAAAGACTCAAGCAAACAGTGGCCTGTGTTTTTAGGCAGCTATTCTGAAAACCAGCCAATACATGTGTAGTTTAAAAGCTTAATAACCAGAATAAAATTTTAAAAACACACAAAACAACTCCCCCATCCCCCCTAAACTCACTCACACACACACACACACACCACCACCACCACCACCAACAACAACAACAAAACACAAACAACAAAAACATACAAACAAACAATAAAACAAAAACAACCCCCAAGAATGGAATATTATCCTTTTTTTTTTAAATTTTTAAGGTAGGCAACACACACTTGAGTTGATGCTATCTCAACCACAAAAATCGACGTACAAGACAAACCACCACTACCACACCCCCAGTGCCTAAAACCGCTCCCTCACCTTCAGCTTGTCCACCTGGTTGAGGAGGGTCTGCATGTCAGCGCCCACCAGGGAGTACCTGTTCAAGGTGTACTCCGTCTGGGCCAGCACCTGGCTGAGGCTGTGCAGGTCGGCGTGGTAGCGGGCCCACTGGCCCAGCATGTCCGTCAGCAGGCTCTCCAGCTGCATCATCTGCTGCTGCAGGTGCTCCCACTGCTGCGACAGCGTGGCCAGCGACTCGCGCACGCTGCGCTGGCAGCCCGGAGACTCGCGGCTCAGCTCGATGAGACTCTGGCCCAGGAGCTTGATGGACTCCAGGTCCTCCTTGCGGGACAGCAGCTGATCCTGCATGGCCTGGAGGGAGAGAGGTGGACAGTGAGACTGCTGGAGAGACAGACAGACAGACAGAGAGGGGAGACACAGAGGGTGGGGAGAGAGAGAGAGGGAGACAGAGAGAGACACTGAGGGGAGACACAGAGGGAGGTGGGGGGAGAGAGAGAGAGAGAGAGAGAGAGAGAGAGAGGAGAGAGAGAGAGAGAGAGAGAGAGAGAGAGAGAGAGAGAGAAGACAGAGACATCAGAAGCAGACAGACAGACAGACAGACAGAGAGACAGAGAGAAAGAGAGAGAGAGAGAGAGAGAGAGAGAGAGAGAGAGAGAGAGAGAGAGAGAGAGAGAGAGAGAGAGAGAGAGAGAGAGAGACAGACAGACAGACAGACAGACAGACAGAGACACAGAGAGAGGCAGACAGACAGACAGACACACACAGACTGAAAGACCACTGGAGAGACAGAGAGAGACAGGGAGGTGATTGTTTTTTTGTGGCCCAATCAATGGTGCAGAACAGCAGCTGATCCTGCATGGCTTGGAGAGAAAGAGAGAGAGAGTTAGAGACAGAGACAGAGACAGACAGAAACAGAGACAGAGAGATGATTGGATTTGAAGGCCCACTCAACAGTGTGGTCATGCCAGGGCGAGTGTGGCCAGGAGGTGAAGGTGATAACGTTGTGTTATCATTTGCATGGCTGTATGGTTGTCTGCTGAGTGGCAAACAGTGCCTTTGATGATGATAGCGTCATGTCAGTCTTGGTCATTTTTATAAGTTCAATTATGTTTATATGCACATGCATGCACACACATATACACATGCAGGCATGCGCGCACACACACAGACACAAACACACACACACTTACCTTGCAGTCTTTGAGGGTCTGCTTCACCCCGACCTCATGACCGATGAGGCGGTAGCGCTTGATCTTGTCTTCCTGCTGATGAAACCAGGACTGGAGCTGTGCCAGCGCTGCCTCGTAGTCTGACCACTTGCCCGACAGCTGCTCCAGTGACCGCAGCCGCTCGTTGATGTCGTTGGACACCTGCAGTGCCAATGATGCATGCCATTTTCAAAAATGTCTTCTGTACAAGGGAGCCCCAGATGAGAACAGGAAAGGACCAAGGATGTACATGGGAGCCCCAGGTAAGAACAGGATGACAGATGGGGACCAAGGATGTACAGGGCAGCAACAGGTGAGAACAGGATCACAGATAGGGACCAAGGATGTACCTGGGAGCCCCAGGTGAGAACAGGATGACAGATGGAGACCTAGGATGTACATGGGGCCTACAGGTGAGAAGAGGATGACAGATGGAGGCCCAAGGATGTACATGGGAGCCCCAGATAAGAACAGGATGGGACCAAGGATGTACATGGGAGCCCCAGATAAGAACAGGATGGGACCAAGGATGTACATGGGAGACATAGGTGAGAACAGGATGGGACCAAGGATGTACATGGGAGACATAGGTGAGAACAGGATGACAGGGACCACGGACCAGGAGCTGCTCCAATGGCGTGTGATGCATTCCCCTGTCAGAAGCGCTACCCTTCTCTGAACCCACAGCGCACAGTCCTGAGGTGAACTTGTGCAGCCTGATGGGATGTTGAAATCCAAGAACTAACTAACCCCCAGTACACCTGTCTTGTGCTATTGTACATGCAGTTCTCCATGAATGGAACCTTTGCAAGCAAGTCTTCACAATTGCACAGCATCACCTGGATGTTCTGCTGTCCCTTGGCAAAGATGTCCAACAGTTAGGTTTGCTTTGTCTTTTAAAGTATGGATAATTTCTATTATTTCATCTTGATCAATGTCTTAGTTTTCAAACATTACACTCTTTGCTAGAGTTTGCTTCAGTTTGCTTTGCCTTTTAAAGTGCGGATAATTTCTGTTATTTTCTCTTGTTTATTGCTTTAGTTTTTAAGAGAAAGTTAAAAAAGAAAATATACATACATATATATAAAACACACACAAAAATGTGCTTTCAAACTGATTCAATCCTTTATCAGGTTCACCAGTACACTCAACTAATTCAATCCTTTATCAGGTTCACCAGTACACTCAACTGATTCAATTCTTTATCAGGTTCGTCACTACATTCTTTTGCACCCACTCTCACCTTTGTCCAGTGCTGGTTCAGCTCTGCAAGTTTCTCAGCATAATCAAGTTTTTCATGAGGAACATCGATCTCGTGCGGTCCTGGCTGCAGCACGGATTGGTTGACAAACTCCATCGTCAACTGCTTACTGGCCAGCTCCACCTTGTAACCCTGAAATGGCACCGGCAAAAAAGAAATGTCAAGTCTGCTGATGGCTCTGCAATTCAAGCCCTACCCTACCATTTGTACACAGGGCGGTCATTTCAACTGGTGAGATGTGCACAGGAGAAAATTCGCACTTTTTGTAATGCTATGAAAAACCAATAAGAAAATTTGTTCAGCATGATCTTGGTGTATGAAATGACCCTATCACCCAGGACTTCAATTCTATTAGCATGACCTCAATGTCAGCTGGGTTCTAATAGGAGCAATGGCACTAACTTCTCTGTCACTCCATAAACCACACTGTATTTCTTCAGCATGACTGGAATGTCACCCAGGGTTCTAACGGGAGCATAGACACAGATTTCTCTCACCATATGACTCATCTTATGTTTCTTCAGCATGATTGCTATGTCACCCAGGGTTATAATAGGAGCATAAGGCACAAACTTCTCTCACTCCATGACTCATCTTGTATTTCTTCAGCATGACTGCAATGTCACCCAGGGTTGTCACCCAGGGTTCTAACGGGAGCATAGGGACACTGTTGAGCATAGGGACACTGTTGAGTGTATGACTCACATACTTTGTATTTCTTCATCATGACTGCAGCGTCACCCAGGGTTCTAATGGGAGCAGAAGGCACAGACTTCTCTCACTCTATGACTCACTCACCTTGTATTTCTTCAGCATGACCTCAATGTCGGCCAGGGTCTTGATGGGGCTGTTGGCATCTGCATCCAGTGCCTTCTCCATCTCCTCCATCCACACCTGCAGTTCATGCAATGCCTGTCGGGATGGCATCAGCTCCATCTGCGCCTGGTGCAGACTCTGCTCCGCCGTGTTGATGGAGTGCTCGAGCTGGTTCCACTCCTCCTCGATGGCCTCGAGCCGAGCGTCCAGTCCTCGGGTGTCGTAGTTGCGGTTGGCCATCAGCTGCTTGCCCACGGACATCACCTTGGACTTCAGTGGCAGCTGGTTCTGGACCTCCTTGCGGAACTCCTGGCAAAGGTGGGAGGGAATGAAAGAGTGAGTTTGCTTGCTTGTGCATGGCCATAAGTGAATGACTTGCACATGGGCCATAAATATATCATTCTAATGCTTACTACAAGATAGTACCATAACTGTGCCCTCCCACCACCACCACACACAGTCATGCGTGTGTATTGTGTGTTTGTGTGAGAGTGTGTATGTGTATGAGTGAGTATATCTTTGTGTGTGTGTATGTGTGTGCGTGTGTGCATGCGTGCATGTGTGCGTGTGTGCATGTGTGTGCGTGTGTATCTCTGCATCCATGGGTCAGTATTAGCTCACAGTGGTCACAAACAATGGAAAATCGGGTATATAAAAAATATCCACAAAATAATTTGCAGCATCTGCCTGCAGCTGTGCTCACCAGGATGTGTTCCACCTTGGTGCGGATGTTGCCGATGTTCTGCATGTCATCCTCACTGAGGTGCTTGAGGTCCTCTAGCCTCATCCTGGCCGTTGACATCCACGTCTTCAGCACCATGGCTTCTGCCTCAAAGGTCTGCAGCTGTTCCCCTATTGTCTCCGTCCTGTAACAGACACATCAGCTGGTCTTTAGCATGCTTAGTGTGTGCTTCAAAGATCTGGAGCTGTTCCCTATTAAAGCCTATCCTGTGATGGAAACATCAGTAGGTCTTTAGCATGCTGAGTGTGTGCCTGCTGTTTCCTTAACATCTCTGTCTGTGGCAGAAACATCAGTGGGTCTTTAGCACGTTCAGTGTGTGCCTCAAATATCTGGAGCTGTTCTCCTATCATTTCTGTCTTGTGATGGAAACATCAGGAGGTCTTTAGCATACTCAGTGTGTGCCTCAAATATCTGGAGCTGTTCCCCTATCATTTCTGTCCTGTGATAGACACATCGGTAGGTCTTTAGCATGCTCACTGGATGCCTGCTGTTCCCCTATCATCTCTGTTCTGTGACAAACACATCAGTAGGTCTTTACCATGCTCACAATGTGCATATGCAGATGACTATGCACAAATCTCTTATGCCACAAGCATGAATGAGTCAGCAAGTCATTTAAAGTTATCAGTTTTCAAAATACACAGACATCACCTGGGCATACTTGTGGCAGATATCTCTTTCTCTCTCCTTCAGTCTTTCTCTCTGAAATACACACAGTGGGAGAGAGAGAGAGAGAGAGGGGGGGGGGGGGGACAGAGACAGACAGACAGACAGAAACACAAAGTGGTAGGGGGGTGGGGTGGGGGTGGGGGGGGGGCTTACTTTTTCAGTTCATGCATCAGCAGAGTGTTGAGCTCCACCCATTTGTCGGCCAACTCCGTGATGGCTGCCTCCAGCGCAGGGCATCCCACACTGTGCAGGATCTGCTTCCCTCGGTCCACAGCCTGCCACACAAAGCACAATCACATACACTCATCATACACAGCCACCTGCAATGCATGAGCCAGTTTGGCCTAGCAGTAACATGGTTCCCAGGGACTTGGACTAGAGCCAAATAAGGATCTTATAAGGGCTTGTAAGGACCAATATTAGATTTTGTAAGGACCATCATGACAGTGAGGAACACAAAAAATGAGCTGAATTTTGCATGCCACGCATTGAGCATAGTGTCTGTCCAGCTTATCTTTTAGAAAACAACCACCACAGAACTAAATCCTGGTATGCACCGTCCTTTAGCCAGTGGTCTTGGATCAATCATTTTCTTGGCATCTTTGCACAGTTCAAATTTTGCAACCAAATGGCTGACCTGGAAGTTATCGCATAATCTTGCGACTGTGATTTCGGATGCACATGATCTAAATGAACATGGAGGAAAGCATCGTCTGTTTCAGACATCATCTCAACATATGTCCGAATGATTTCGAAGTTCAGTAAATGTGTGGAACCATCCAGTGTCGCTGACTTGGAAAAATGAGAGGCTTTTATAACTACCCATGTGCATTTTTAGTATTAGCTAGACTTCTAAGGACCGTGATGCAAATATAAGGACGTGTAAGGCCTTACTTGGCAAATTCAATTTGAAAGTACTTGTAAGCACCTGTAGGGACCACGAGAACCTTGAGTAAGGCGTTAGGTTGGTAAGTAGAAAGGCCTCGGTTTGATTCCGCTTTGGCTCTCCTTTCTCTTCAAATGTTGTGGTGTGTGGACACTGTCTTGTGACTTTGTCCCTCACAATTATGAAACATTAAAATGGCTCTCATCACTGCCCATCTTAATGCAGGAGTCATTCTGGTGGTGAGAATGTAGTGATAGGAATATATACAGTCTCCCTTTCCCTGCAACTCTGGGATCTCAGCCCCTGCCCATACCGTTTCAAAGACAACTAAGTGTTAAACAGGTTTAACAAACAGACCTGCAGTGCCATATACCACCGTCATGACAGCCTCAAGGTTCCTTGCAACGAAAACTTCAAACTTCTTATAAACCACAGAAGCATGTCTGTGACTCTTCACAGGTGAATCCAAAAACAGAGCTGCATAAAGCTCAAACTGCTTGGGGAAAATCTCACACTAGGCTACTGGTTAATTGGCAGCAAGGGAATTAGTGACTGAAGGCAAGAGTGACTCACATTCAGCACAGAGCAGAAACCCAGAGATATTGCAAGGAAGGGAAGGGGAGGGAGAGGGCGTTCAATCTTTACCTGGAAGACGGTGGGCCTCTCGTCGGACAGTTGTCCCTGCAGACGTTTGAACTTGCCCAGCTTCTCCTGGATGGTGGCCAGCGAGTCACCGCTGGCGATGGGCTTGGGGATCCCCTCCTCCACCTGACATACGGACAGCAGCGCTCAACAATAATAAATAATAACAATGAGCACTTATTAGGTGTCTCATCTCTAGATGAAACCTGTGCGTTTCACAAAGGCAACTAAAAGACAATCAGTGGATACACAAATGTTATGTTCATGTAAGAGATAAGTGCAACAAAACTTGCATGCATGCATGAACAGATGCACATATGCACACACACACACACACACACACACACACCCTCTTTCCCTCTTGCACACACACACACGCTGTTAAAATTCTCATCTACCTGCTCCAACAGACAGGCTGCAGCCACTCACCTCAGTCAGGAACTGCTGCAGGTGTCCCAGCTTGTCGACCAGGTCGCTCCACTGGCGCACCAGCCTCTCCAGCCGCTGGCCGTGCAGGCTGGCTTGGTCCGCCAGCACATGCGTCAGGTTGCTGAGGCGTGTGTGCTGCATGCTGTGTGCCTCCTGTGTGGCCTGGTCACACTGCGATGCCAGTGAGTCCAGCATGGCCTTGTGAACCTCAAGGTCACAGAAAAACTCCTGAAACATGCAGGGTGAGTAAGACATGGAAGATGAGGTTTTTTACACACACCAACTCACATACTCACATTGAAATTTTGGCCTGACTGTGTCAAGTCCAACCTTCATTTAAACCCTTTGCTGCCTCAGGTCATAATTTTCCAGACTGAATTAAAAAATGTGAACCTCCTGAACCACAGAAACATTCCTGGAACACGCAGGGTGAGTGAGACATTGAAGATGAGGTTTTACATAGACTAACTCATGTACTCTCATGCAAATTTTGGCCGAACTGTCTCAAGTCCAACCTTCAATTAAACCCCTTTGCTGCCTCAAGCCGTAATTTTCCAGACTGAATTAAAAAATGCCCACAAAGGCCTGCAAACAGAAACTTTGCCTGGGTACATTTTGATGCAAATCCTTCCTCATGCTAGAAGCAACACAATTTTAGATTTCGCATTTTACTGCCCAGCACATGGTGTTCATGCATGCACAACAGCGAAGGGTTTAAAAATAGATGTATGCAAGCCTGCCATACTGACTGCAACAGCCATTACCAGCACCCAGTACAGGAAACAATTATCACACCACACTCTGCACTCACACAAGAAGCCACCCAAAACCAAATTCTGTCAAAGCTCTGCTCAAGCAGACTAGCTAAAATAACCGCACTGCACCCTCTCATCACAGAAAATGACAGACACACCCCACTCTGCACTTGTTTACACTACAGCCCACCCAAAACTAAACTCTGTCACAGTTCTGCTCAGACGGACTGGTTAAAATAACCCTGCTGCACCCTCTCAATACAGAAAATGACAGACACACCCCACTCTGCATTTACTTACACGAGAGCCCACCCAAAACCAAACTCTGTCAGAAGAAAGCTTCTGCTCACACAGACTGGTTAAGATAACTTCACCACACCCTTTCGCTGTATTCTTCTCCCCTACCTGGCAATTTCTGAAGCAAATGGGATGCTCTGATCCACTTTGTGTTCAATCTTATCAGTAATCCACAGTAATGTATGGGATGGGACGCTCTGAGATACTCTGAGTTCAATCCATAATCCCCAGTCTACTGAGGCAAGTAACAATCTGACTGAACATGGATGTCCCAACAAAGAACACATACACCAACCCACCTTGTGAGCACTGAGCTGCTGCCGGAGATGAGGCAAGTCACGGGCCGAGATGGACTCTGTCTTCAGCTTGCCTTCTGCTGTCTCCAAGAAATCTGCGTAGTCCTTGAGCATCTTCTGGTACTGTTCCTGCACTGAGACTGACTGCAACAGGCCTGCCTTGCGCTCCACCAGCTGGGAGACAAAAACAGAGAATCATTATCAAACAAACCAAAGCAAGTCATCAACAAGTTTCTTCAGTTGCAAGCCTGTACACAAGATTGACTGCTGGGAGACAAATGCAGAGAATCATCATTAGACAAACCAAAGCAGGTAATTAACAAATTTCTTCAGTTGCCAGCTTGCACATGAGCTCCACTAAAACCAGTTTCATTGCTGTGTTTGATCATTACGTTCTCACGTAATATCAGATGCATGTACATCAACCATACACTTTTTAAGTTTTCATTTCCATTTCTCCATTGGGTAACAGCCAAAGACTATGCAACGATCTGAGACTAGATTTCACTTCATATCAAGATGATAATGGTAGTTCCCACTCCCTCCCCACTCCCCCCCCCCCCCCCCCCCCCCATTTCCCCACACACAGAGGTCAAAGCTGACCTTTCTTTGCAGCTCCATGTAGCTGCTGCGCAGCGTGCCAAGCTCAGAGGGTACAGCACCCCTGGGGTGCTGCATGGACAGCTCCTTCTCTCGCCCCCTCAGTTCATCCAGCTGACTCTCACACTTCTTCAGCTGCGTCTCCAGCGTCTGTCGAACACAACCACCACAGAGTTCATCACCATCGTTTCAATCAAATTACACAGAGGGTTAAAAGAGAGAAAGCTTTTTAACAGGATAAAACAAGACAAGACAGTATTTTGAGAGAGTGCTTTTTAACAAGACAAAATGAAACAAGACAGTATTTTGAGAGCGTGCTATTTAACAAGACAAAATGAAACAAGACAGTATTTTGAGAGAGAGCTTTTTAACAGGACAAAATAAAACAAGACAGTATTTTGAGAGAGTGCTTTTTAACAAGACAAAACGAAACAAGAGAGAATGCTTTTTAACAGGACAAAATGAAACAAGACAGTATTTTGAGAGTGCTTTTTAACAGGACAAAATGAAACAAGACGCAGTATTTTCAGCATAGATGCCTTCATCCTGGCAATGAAAAAACAGCTGTGGTACAGTGGGGCAATCAGAACAATGAAAAGGAAGAATTCTCTGACTGAATTTGGTTTGACATTTTCTACCATGTTTTTTTCTTTCAAACAAATGAAGCTTATGTTTGTAGTTTGTTTCAGCTTTTGTTATTTGTGCTCTCTCTGTCTCTTTCTTGTATGCCTATATGTATATAAATGATGCCTGTAATTTTATATTTACTCATCAGTAGCTTAGCAAGGACTAGTTGTTAGACAGGTTTTTGACTAAACCTAAACTACAATCCTTGTAAAATAAAGTTTTCAAGTTCGAGTTCTCTCTCTCTTTCTCTCTCATAGGCTCTTTATGAAGGGAATAGGACTCTCTTCTCTCTCTCTCTCTCTTTTCTTCTTCTTTCTTTTCACCCACTGGATTCACTCTGTTTAAGGTTTTCCAGATCTAAATATAAAGCCTCAACAATTAACTGCTTGCTTGTCTTCTTCTACACTTCAGACTAAAATCAGATTTACTATTTATTCACAGGCACACAGACATGTATAAAAATAGCAAACACACACACACATGGGCTACAAGCATTCAAGAACCTCTAGTATTCAAACAAATAATACACATACATGGCATACCACATCAATTTTAATGTGCCTTAAAAACACTCATCCCCCAAACACACACTGCATAAAACACACAGCGTGCAGACAAAGTGGCAAGCCTCACATTGATGTTGGAGATGAGAGAGTCCAGCGTGGCGGTGGACGTGGTGGGAGGGCCCATGACAGTGGTCTGCAGCTCCTGCATGCGACTGCGCAGTGTTCGAACGTCGTCATGGTACTGCTGCCACTGGTGCTGGGCCCGACGCAGCTCGTCGCTGCGACTGACCGCCTGCTTCTCCAGAATGGACACCCGCTGGTTCAGGTTGGTCAGGGACTCCTGGATCAGGCCGTGGCTCTGGCCGCTCGACTGCGACAGCAGGCCTTGGGCCTGACCGCTGAGGGTGGCGATCTCGCTCTGCAGTGACCGCAGTTCACGCTGAAGGGCCTGAAAACATCAAGGACCAATCATGTTTCTTCGTTTCACTCTGGGTGGTGATCTCACTCTGCAGTGACCGCAGTTCACGCTGAAGGGCCTGAAAACATCAAGGACCAATCATGCTTCTTCGTTCCACTCTGGGTGGTGGTCACACTCTACAATGATGGAATTCTCTCCAAAGAACCTAAAAATCACCAGTAACCAATCATGCTTCTCCATTCCACTGAGGGTGGTGGTCACACACTACCATGACAGTAATTCTTGCTGAAGGGCCTGAAAATCACCAGTAACCAATCATGCTTCTCCATTCCACTCTGGGTCATACTCTGCAATGACAGCAGTTCTCACCAAAAGGCCTGAAAATCACCGGTAACCAATCAGCCTTCTCTATTCTGCTCTGCATGGGGGAGGGGGTGGGGGATAATGCTTATGCAGCAAAACAACAACAACAACCACCAACGTTTTAGCTTTCTCTTCACCTTTGACTCAAAACAAAACAAAACAACAAATCCAATAAATAAACCAGAAACAAGAAAAAAAGAAAGTAGTTGATTTTGCACTGACCTCATTCTGGCGAATCCTGTCATGTTCAGACTGTGCCCCTGTAGAAGGCGCCAGCACAATCTGTTCCGCTGTGTCCAACCAGGCTGACATGGCCGTCAGTGCCGACTGCATCTGCTGCTGGAAGGACAAGGCTGTGTCGAGGCGCAGCTGAAAACACATGAGGTGGAGATGCTTAGATGAGTACATGTGCGGATTAAAAAAATTATTTTTTTGTTTGTTGTTCTGAGGTTGTTTTCATCTCCATATTTTGTTATTTCAATCTTCTTTTTTCTCAATAATTTTCAGATCAGTCTAATATCAGTGCTGTGAAAAGACTTTAAAAAGAAGAAGATGGACACCACACAATGAGTGAGCAACTGCATCTGTCACTGGAATGTCAGGGTTGTGTCTACAGATCCCAATGAAAACATCAGACACAGGACCGCACACCGTGAGTGACTGACATGAACCCGCTGCATCTGTCACTGAAACAATGGGGCTCAATCTGCAGACACTAATGAAAACACCAGACACAGGATCACACACCGAGACTGAGTAATGACATGGACCTGTTTTAGTACAATGAAATTCACTGTGGAGTCAGTTCCTAATGAACAGGGTATAGATCCACATTATCATCAAAAAAGAAAGAAACTGAGCCCTGGGTAGCTGCATGACTAAAACAAAGGAAGAACAGAATGTGCACAAAACTTGGGGAGTCATTGGCAAAGCGAGGTTGTCCACGGCAGACGATCATGGCAGGTGCAGGTGGCAGGTGGCAGGTGTCACCTGGGCAACTTGTCCACCAGCTACAAGGCATCACTCAGCACAGGTGCATCACCTGCCAGGACCAGCTCTCACCTGTTTGTCTTCCACTTGCACCTGCAGCTGCTGCCAGCACATAGACAGCTGGGACACCAGGGACTGGATGTCCTGCAGCTGTCGTGAGGTATCGCCCATGCTGCCAGACTGCGTTGTCACTGCCTCCTGAACAAACAGCAGGGTCACATGCATGAGACAAAGCACACTGAAGGTATGTTGTGAGCTACCAACATACTGGACTCACTGAAAAACTGTTTGTTAGCCGAAAGTCTTCTGAGACCTAGGGCATAATCAGCTATGGCAGCAGGTGGAGGAAGGATGTTGTCAACCAGTGCTTGGAGTTTGGGGTAAGACCTGCTGCTGTATTAGACGTTCCTTTAATAACTGACCACATTGCTTGCGCCAGCACTGATAAAACTAAAATTGTTTGAATTAAGACAGAACTTCTTCTTTTTCTACCTGGGGTGGATGCGTCTCATGTTTATGTGCATGCTTGGACGCTATGTTGCTTTCACAGTCTTAATAGTACCCAAACCTTTCGGAGGGCACTGACCGCGTCGGTGGACAGCTGTGCAGAGATAAAGAGTGCCTGCCCCTTCAGTGACATAACCAATTTTGGCAGAGTTTGGAGGAAGGTGTCGGAAAGCGATGCTCTGAATGTGGTCTTACCCCTGACTTCCTCCTCTGCAAGATTCGCTCCAGCTGTTCCGTCTTCTGCGCAAGGTCTTTCTGCAGCGTCTGCCAGCCAGCGTGCAGCTCCGCTTCAGACATTGTGGGTGCCATGGCAAGCTTTCTCTCAGTGCTAGCTGACCGTGGCCCTTTCTCTGCACCACGCTGGGTGACGGCCAGCAGACGCACCAGCTGCTGGTGCTCACTCAAGTCTGATGCCAGATCCTAGAAAAGGGTGGGTGATAAATATGATTCAGTTCAGTCGTAGTCATTTTGGTGAACAAGCATGTCTTCATTAATGTCAGTGTGAGTGGGTGTGAGTGTAGCTACGTGTGTGTACATGTGTGACTTTTAGAGACTATTGTTTCACTTCTCAAAATGTTGCCAACATGCATAGCGGCATGGATGAGTGAAAGCATTGTGTTGATGCTGTGATACACACACACACACACACACTGTACAATTTTACACATTGTGATGATGTATTTTTGTTTGTTTGTTTGTTACTGCTTTTATGTGCTTTTTATGTGCAAACTGACACTGTAATTTCCTGTAAGGGGATGCTACAGTTTATACAGAATATTTTATTCATCCCATTGTAGCATCCCATTACAAGAAATTACGGTTCTATCAAACGTTCAAACGTGGGCATTTAAGTGTCCAAAATAACAGCACAGAGAAATCACACATGAATCAAACACGCAAACAGAGAATCACCTCCCACTTTCTCTTGCGCCAGTGAGGATGTCATTAAAATGACCAGCTGCGCTTGAAAAATGTATACAGCTTCTGTTCAACAGGCTTTTGCAGATTTCAGATGGAATTTGAAGTGTTAGTGTTGTCAAGATAAAATGCAAACTACAGCAGACTTAGACCCATACAGACTGAGACCAGGAGCTGTGCTTCATGATCAGTGCCACTGCCTACCCGACCCACAAACTAAGCCCGAACAGAATGACTGCAACAGCTTTCACAAAAATGATCAAATGCTTTGGCACCCACATGCATAAAGAAGATTCACCAGTAAAGGCAACTCTGGGGCCTCACCTGGTGTAGCTGAGAGCGGTCAGCCATCGTCATGGTGATGGGGGTGGAGTCACCAGGTATCGTCATCTGCTTGGTGTCGGTCATCCACTGCTGCAATTTGCTCACGCGAGTCTCGTAATCATCCATCTCCTTCAGCCGCTTCTCAGAGTCCTTCAGCGCCGCCCGCAGGGTGTTCTGTTTCTCGATGGTGGCCAGCTTGAAGTCGCCTAAGCGTGTGTGCAGGCTTGACAGCTGGTTGCGCAGCTTCTCCGCTTCACCCGGTGGCTCCAGCTCACACAGGTTGTCGCACTGCACCGCCAGGTCTGAGATGAGCTGCAGCCTGGCGTTGAGATCTTCTTGAAGCTCCTGAGGTCCAAAAGGATTTGTGTTAGAATGATAGATCATGTGGAATGTACAGGTTTCAGCAATGTAAGAGAGAGAGAGAGAGAGAGAGAGAGAGAGAGAGAGAGAGAGAGAGAGAGAGAGAGAGAGAGAGAGAGAGAGAGAGACGAGAGACAGAGACAGAGAGAGAGAGAGAGACAGAGACAGAGACAGACAGACAGACAGAGACACAGAGACAGACAGAGGGAGAGAGAGGGGGAGAGAGAGGGGGCGAGAGAGAGAGAGAGAGAGGAGTTGGTGTCAAAATAAAGAATTATGTAGAACACATTTCAGCAATTGGGTTTCACGTCTGTGTCAGAATAAAGGAATGTGCAGAACACGTTTCAGGAATTGGGTTTTGGGTTTGTGTCAGAATAAAGGAGTGTGTAGAACACATTTCAGCAGTTGGGGTTAGGGTCTGAGTCACACACACACACACATCTAGAAATACACTAAGTCTCTCACAAAAAAATCCACATACGCTCTCTGTGTGTGTCTCTCTCTCTCTATCTCTCCACACACACACGCACACACACACACACACACACACATGCACACACACACATGCGTGCACTATCACACTCTGCATCCACTGACCCTGTTGTCCTGCAGCTGTTGCTGTATGTCGGTGGGTTCGTCAGTAGGCAGTGGTGTGGTGGCGTGGCGAACCTTCATCTCTCCAAGCCAGCTCTCCAGGTCAGTGACCCGTTTCTTGTACGCCGACAGCGCAATGTCATGCTTCTTCTTATGCTTCAGCACATCCTAAAAGAAAAAATCCATCGAAGTGATTAATTATCATAAAAGAGAAAATCGATTCAAGTGATTAACTATCAGACAATCAGCATTTTTTCTGTGCAGTGTTAGCTGCTAACTCTATACATGACCCAAAGATCAGACACCTCCACAGCTTCAGACACTTCTTCTTTCTTTCTACCATCTGTAATTTCATTTTTGTGTGTGTGTGTGTGTGTGGGGGGGGGGGGTGTGTGTGTGTGTGTGTGTGTGTGTGTGTGTGTGTGTTTGTGGTTGGGTGTGTATGTGAGTGGTGTGTGTGTATGTGTATGGGTGCATGTGTGTGTGTGTGTGTTGTGTGTGCGTGTGTTTGTGTGCGTGTGTTGTGTGTACGTGTGTTTGTGTGTGTGTGTGTGTGTGTGTGTGTCTGTCTCCCCCCCCCCTCCCATGGTGCTAACCAGCACTCCAGTACCTCATGAGGATTTTGACCCTTGGCATTTTTACATGATCAACAAGAGGTATGCAAAAGAAGAACTATGTGTCAGACGTGCCTATGATACACCCACCTGGAGCTGCTTGCCCTTGTGGTCAGCGAGGGTCTGGAGGCTGGTGATGCGATCACCAAGCATGGTCAGCGTGGCCTCCATGGCCTTGCTGCCCTCCGCGTCCGACACCTCCATGATCTGACGCCCTCGCTCACGCACCACCGTAATGTCCTCCTTGATGGATTCCAGCTCTGAGAGGGTCTCCTGCAACAGTCATGACAGTGTTTTAGTCTTTCACACAGTGTCACCTTTTTGTCAGGCTCTGCTCAGCATTGGCATGTTTGGAGCACCACACACACGGGGATGGAAACTACATGCTTCCCAGTGAGGTCCAGCGGCACTCAGTCTGGTGCAGCAGTCGTGTGAAATGTTTACAATAATTTCACCTTGTAGCAGTTATCTTCAGCAGTATTTCAGATTTTCCGCTGATCGAATCAGGTTGACATATGGAAAGTCTAGGTCCTACTTTCCTGCTGGATTCTCTTGCAATTTTGAATCTTCAGCATGAACACATTGTTTAATAAATCGACCTGAGCTCAGGGCAAATAAGTTAATAACCTCATGTATTCTCAAGACATTCCGAGTATATGATATATGCAAGAACAACATAGAAGCTGAAGCCCATGCAGCCGACAAGCAGAAAAATAACTACAATGGAACATTTGCTGATAAAAAATTAAAAAAAATCATAATAAAAACAACAACTGGGTATCTGCATTGCATTGAATTTAATCTTACCCAGTCTGCGGTGAAAAAAATGGTTAAACAGTCAACCACTGAGCCACCACTTCTTCCCCTTCGTATTCACCCCTCCACCAGGACCTGGTCTGTCATTTCTTTTCAGCTGAAACACTGACCTTGTAGTCCTTCAGCTGGGTGTCGATGTCGGCGGCCACGGAGGCTGGTGTGCGTGCCAGGCTGATCTGAGCGCGCTCCATCTTGGCGGTCAGTTCCTGCACAGCCTGCTGGTACTTCTCCTGCTTCTGCAGTGCCTGCTGCAGCTCCCGCTCCTTGTTGGCCACCTGCCACACACAGACACCAGGGTGAACGGGGGCCCTCTTCAGACAAACCTCTCATGAAGGAAACCTCTTTAAGACTGTACACACAGACACCAGGGTGAACGGGGGCCCTCTTCAGACAAACCTCTCATGAAGGAAACCTCTTTAAGACTGTACACACAGACACCAGGGTGAACGGGGGCCCTCTTCAGACAAACCTCTCATGAAGGAAACCTCTTTAAGACTGTACACACAGACACCAGGGTGAACGGGGGCCCTCTTCAGACAAACCTCTCATGAAGGAAACCTCTTTAAGACTGTACACACAGACACCAGGGTGAACGGGGGCCCTCTTCAGACAAACCTCTCATGAAGGAAACCTCTTTAAGACTGTACACACAGACACCAGGGTATAAGAGGGGTGCTCTTCTATCATTGGCAGGAGCTGCCACAAGTATCATTTCTGTCGTGACAAAACCCATCTTTTGTCATGACAAAAATATGCTTGTCACAACAAAAGTTTTGTTGTGACAAAATTATGTTTATTGCAACAAAATATTTTTGTTGCCACAAAAGACGTGGTTTGACGCAACAACAAAAATTGTTTTGTCGTGACAAACACATGTTTGTCGCAACAAAAGTAAGCTTGTCGCAACAACATTATGTTATCACTACAAATATTTGTCACAACAAGCATACTTTTGTCATGACAAAAGACGTGTTTTGTAATATGATACTTGTGGCAGCTCCCGCCAATGATACTCTTCAAACAAACCTCTCATGACGGAAACCTCTTTAAGACTGTACACTCAGACACCAGGGTGAAAGGGGGCGCTCTTCAAACAAACGTCTCATGAAGGAAACCCCTTTAAGACTGTACACATAAACACCAGGGTGAAAGGGGGGTGCTCTTCAAGCAAACTTCCAATGAAGGAAACCTCTTCAAGACTGTACACACAGACACCAGGGTGAAAGGCCCTCTTCAAACATCTCAAGAAGGAAACCTCTTTAAAGGACAAGTCCAAGGTTAGGGGTGATTTTTGACACAACTTCCGTTAAAGCTCACTGAGAACGATGATGTAGGTGAAACTGTGATCTGAAGGTTATAAATGCACGAAAAAAAGGCATTTTCTGTCATACCGAAAGCGTCGCCATGACGCCCAAATCACGTGACCATATGCCTACTACGTCACTCTGGGGAGTCGCTGCAAAATGGCCAACTCGAGCTCCGAAGACGAAACTGATACTTTGCCTGAGAGACCCACAAGGATACAGCCGTATTAGTTTGAGCCTGTCAGGCGGATTTTGAAAGAGTACCGGAACATCGTGTCAGCTTCGAAGCAAACCCCATGCGGTATTCCATGGGGTTTGCAAAATCGCACTCACTGAAGTGCTCGCTACACAAATGGGCGTGATGCGGTGCAGCAAGAAAGTCAGCTCGTTTGAATTGTATAAATTTAATCCACTTTTGCCTCACTGCAGGTCGATTGCGCGGGAACTCGTGCATTGTTATACCTGGGGTCGTCTGCAAATTGTTACAGTTCGCGGCAACACAGTAGGCTGGCATAGTTAACTTTTTTGTCGACCACACGCATACACAGTTTACTGAAGAATCTAAGATGGCAACGCACTGACTCCCCAGACTGACGTCACTTCCAGGAAAGTCATGTGACTGATGGAGAACCCAAGACTGTAGTCTCGGCCAGCCTACAGAAAATAAAATTGATTAAAAACCCAATTAAACATTTTTTAATTGTTTTTATTTCATTAAATCTGAAACTGGTGACTCATTTGTCAATCATTTCGATGGTCATTTTGCATACTTAAAAACCTTGGACTTTTACTCTAAGACTGTGAACAAAGAAGACTGTAGACTTCTGCTGCTTTCTTCTCTCTGTCTCTGTCTGTCTGTTCTTTAAACAAACTTCTCAAGAAGGAAACCCCTTTAAGATTGTGAACAAAGAAGACTTCTGCTACTCTCTCTCTCTCTTCATCGGGGGTTCTACTGACCACAGCCAACTTTGCTGACTGCCATGACAGCAATGTAATTTGAGCCAGAAAGTGAAACACTAGTTGCTAACCAACTTTGCTGACCTGCATGACAGACACTGCAATGTAATTTGAGCCAGAATGTGAAACACTAGTTGCTGACAGCCATGACAGACACTGCAATGTAATTTGAGCCAGAATGTGAATCACTAGTTGCTGACAGCCATGACAGACACTGCAATGCAATTTGAACCAGAATGTGAATCACTAGTTGCTGACAGCCATGACAGACACTGCAATGCAATTTGAGCCAGAATGTGAATCACTAGTTGCTGACAGCCATGACAGACACTGCAATGCAACTTGAGCCTGGAAGTTAAACACTAGTTGCTGACAGCCATGACAGACACTGCAATGTAATCTGAGCCAGAATGTGAAACACTAGTTGCTGACAGCCATGACAGACACTGCAATGCAATTTGAGCCAGAATGTGAAACTCTAGTTGCTGACAGCCATGACAGACACTGCAATGTAATTTGCGCCAGAATGTGAATCACTAGTTGCTGACAGCCATGACAGACACTGCAATGTAATTTGCGCCAGAATGTGAATCACTAGTTGCTGACAGCCATGACAGACACTGCAATGCAATTTGAGCCTGGAAGTTAAACACTAATTGCTGACCGCCATGACACACACGGCAGTGTAATTTGAGCCTGAAAGTTAAACACTAATTGCTGACCGCCATGACACACACGGCAGTGTAATTTGAGCCTGAAAGTGAATCACTAATTGCTAACCAATTTTGCTGACCACCATGACATACACCACAATGTAATCTGAGCCTGCAAGTGAAACACTTATTGTTCACTGCCACGACAGACGCTGCAATGTAATATGACCCTGCAAGTGAAACACTTATTGCTAATTCTGCTGATCGCTATGGTATACACAGCAACGTAATTTGAGCCAGAATGTGAAACACTAATTTTTGACTGCCATGACAGACACTGCAATGTAATTTGAGCCTGCAAGTGAAACACTAATTGCTAACTTTGCTGATTGCTATGGCATACACTGCAATGTAATCTGAGCCTGCAAGTGAAACACTTATTGCTAACTTTGCTGATCACTGTGGCATACACTGCAAATGTAATTTGCGCCTGAAAGTGAAACATTAATTGTTTCTAGCAGCGTAGCCGACAGAGTAGTATGTCAGTCTTGGAAGACATTCAAATAAACCCTCAAAGTTAAGAAAAGCGTTTACTGTACCTCTTCTTCTTCCTCCTCCATGTACAAATTATTGCAACACTGAAGAGGACGGCCAATGACTGACCAGCGTAAGATAACCGCTATGCAAGTGTTTTGGTCTGATTAGCAAAAAGTGGCCGGCAGCAAGCAGTGACCCGCCCCACACCTTGCAGTCTCTATGTAGGCATGGATCGACAAAACCATGTAATAAATTGTGGTTGAATGCCTGCCACAGCTCGCTGATAACATACACCTACCTACACACGCACACTTAGCCCACAACATCCACTGCTCTCCCATCAAACGTGAAGCAATCAGTGCTGGAGAAAATGATATCTCCAGCATTGCAAACACCCCAGCAGATTTGAGAGAATGCGCAACAAAAGTAATTGCACAGAAATGAATAGCTAGCATACCATTCCAAATGAACGCTTAAGCTTAAGGCTTTGCTTTTAATCTGACCCCTACAGATTTAGAGTTATGCTAGCAGAAGTGAATTTGTGTGTAAGTTGAAATACCTAAAATTTTGTAGTGATTATCAACAGACACACACACACACACACACACACACACACACACACACACACACACACACACACACACTCACACACACCAAATTTTGCTGGGTGCAGTATACATCAAATTCACTTTCCCACTCTTAAAACCAAACTGATTCACAATTATTTAAACTGCAAAGCAAACCACTACGGTCTGCTGACTTTCTCTCTTTCTTCCTTTTTGTTTGCTTGATTCTGAGCTACCACAGTTCCTGTCACAGCAAACAAAGATTAAGAAGAAGTTTGTTTGTTAACCACAGAATTATTACTGCTTCTGCCTAGTCATTTCTGCTAATTACCTTCCACTTCATGATTCCGAGCTACCCCAGTTTCTGTCACAGCAAACAAAGATTAAGAAGTTTGTTTACTGCTTCTGCCTAGTCATTTCTACTAATTACCTTCCACTTCATGATTCTGAGCTACCACAGTTTCTGTCACAGCAGACAAAGATTAAGAAGTTTGTTTGTTAACCACATATTACTGCTTCTGCCCAGTCATTTCTATTAATTACCTTCCACTTCATCTTTGTCTACCTTTGACGAGCACACCAAACTGCAGTCTCTCAGAAGAAAAGATAAGTTGCCACCTCCTAGGCACTGTCACAGACACTATCAGCTTCAATCATCTGCTGTGTCTCTAGCACTAAGGCGCATTCCTCACGCTATTAGCCACTTGACAGAATAAAGCTGAACAGTGTCATTGTGGACGAACCCCTAGGAGTATGACGAAGCAGCTGGAACCACCAAATCTTACTTTTTAACTCAACTCTGTCTTAAAAGAAAGAAAAAAAATCATGAAGGGAGCGCAAAGAAATGGAATATAGATCCTGATAATCACTAAGTCTTATCAAGTATATTTTTATTTGAATGGTGTTTGTGTTAAGCTGTTTCAACTGTATCCTGTAACATGAAATACCACTACAATGCCCCTAAGAAAAGCAAAGTCAAGGTGTACAAACACTGAGAGGAAGAGCCAACGGTAGAAGAGGGAAGGGGACGACCTGTAAAGTCAGATTGGTGGGTCAACACTTTCATCGGTCGACAGCTCAATCACACATGATTTAGAACTACCTGTGCCTACACTGTTTACACATGCTGGTAACATATTCCTATGTCCAAGATTTGGAGTGCCTGTTGTGTATGTGTTTGTGTGTGTTGGGGGGTCAGCAGTTGGCAGGTGATGGGGATGGGGGGGGGGAGGGGGGGGGGGCCAGGGGGGCAAGGGGTAAAATTTGCATTTTGAACTTTACAACTTCTACCTCAACCCTGCCCCTCTCTTTCTGCATTTTGAGGCAGCAGGACTTAAATACACTGTTCTTTTCCTAATTCTTAGTTCATACTCCCTATACCCCCAGCCCCCACTTTAACATGCCAGTATGTGCACGTATAAAAACAAGTTTTGCACTTTAGACTTCACTAACTCTGTAACCCCTCTCTTTCTCTGTTTCTCAGCCTTCTTTTCATCCATTCATTCCTCCCACACTTTAACACGCTAGCACATGCATGTCTTAATATAAGTTTTGCACTTAACAGACTTCACTAACTCTGTAACCCCTCTCTTTCTCCGTTTCTCAGCCTTCTTTTCATCCATTCATTCCTCCCACACTTTAACATGCTAGCACATGCATGTCTTAATACAAGTTTTGCACTTAATAGACTGTACTAACTCCATAACCCCTCTCTTTCTCCATTTCTCAGCCTTTCCTTCACCCCTTCATTCCTCCCTCCCTCACTTTCACATGCCTATGTCTTAAAAACAAGTTTTGCACTTTAGACTGTACTAACTCAGTAACCCCACTCTTTCTCCTTTTTTCAGCCTTCTTTTCACCTCTTCATTCCACCCTTCCTCCCTCCTTTCCCTCTTGCTCTGCTCACCAATGCTGCTGGTC
The DNA here is from genome assembly GCA_018857735.1 of Alviniconcha marisindica. Classification (NCBI taxonomy): domain Eukaryota; kingdom Metazoa; phylum Mollusca; class Gastropoda; family Provannidae; genus Alviniconcha; species Alviniconcha marisindica. The sequence goes on along the minus strand of JABMCL010001084.1, from coordinate 421,782 downwards.
TACAGATCTGACTCAGTATCAGGTTGTCTCAACAAATTATTTTCATATAAATGATATAAGCAACACTTGTCCTGCTCCTTACATGGCAGTCTCATAAGCCCTTGCACACCACCAGGAACAGTTATTATTTGACAACAATAGCCCAATGTTTTTGTTCAAACATTTGCTGTTCTTGGGCTTGAGTATAACACCCCCCACCCCCCACCCCCCAAAAAAAAATCAGAAAAGAAAAAAAAAAAATCAGACAAAACACAGGATCTTGATAAATCTATGCCAACAGAATGACATTTAAGTAACTAAATACTGGTAGATATACTAAAAAGAAAGAAAAGAAAGAGTAAGAAGTACATAATTATATCAACAACATGTGCTTTCAGTTCTTTAAACAATAGCATACAAATAGGATCCCTGAATACTGTTTGGTCCTCGAGAAAGACAACAATAACAATTTTGTCTTTCAATGCCATGAAACATCTACCAAATTATAAGACTAAGACCAAGTGAATACAATGTACTTGTAGTGACTACCGGCTATGAACTACCTACCTGTCCCCTCACTGATATTCCAAAGGTAAATTATCAATCCACTGGGAGAGAAAATCCACTCCACCTCGCACTGCTAGCCCCGTGCATTCCCATCATGAAATGTGCACAATGCCTAACCTTCAGCACGTCTCCCAAAATGTTTAATACACTCTGGCTATAATGATTCAACACTGAAGCATAAAGTTGAACAGGGAGCATTAAAAGTGGTTCAAAAGAGTTTCCCAACAGTCCTTTATTTGTGTCTGGAAGCCGGGCCGCTGGGGCATAAAAAGGACCAGCAAAAGGGGTGTCAGCCTTACCGGAGCCTATCTCTGTTTCATGCAAGTCGCTTTAATCAATAACCGGAGAGTGATCAATGCCCAGTCGCCTATTCCCAGGCACGACCAACATTACCTGGGTGGACTAGTAACATAGGAAGTGGTGGTAGGGGGTTGGAGGGGTGGGAGTGGGGGTGGGGGTGGGGGGTGGGGTACAAGCTGTGAAAGCGAAAGAGCATGAGAAAATTAAACCCACCAAGCGAATGCCTGGGTAGTTATAAATTATGCTGGTATCAGCAAATATCTCCAACACATAAATGCACGTCATTAAGTTGTTTTGTGCCTGCAAACGCACACGCACACAGATATTTCTGTACTGTTCTCTAACATTGAAATATGGCACTCTGCCTGCATTCTTCACATGAAACTTCTGCCCCCACCCCCCCTCCAGCATTGAATCCAAACATGAGAAGCACCGCTTTATATACTGTGAACTAAGCAGGGTCCGGATAGGCTTCAATGGGCACAAAAAGACAAGAGAATTGACACCATATGACAAAGGGCACATGGAAAGAAGGGAGAAGGAATAATACGCAGTCTTAAGGGGGGAAGGAATTACACGCAGTGTTAAAATGTATACAGTCTGGCATTGCAGTTATTCAGTGAGGTGTGAAACCCTGGACCACCCCTCTGGCCCGCTCCATTCAGCCTTAGTGCACTAGGACAGAAAGGCATCTAGGTGTAGTGGGTACACTTTGGGGGTTCAGTTCATTTTTAGCCCATGCATGGCTAATCCGTAACACTGAGCGAAGATATATACGGAGGTAATTATCTGTGATTTCAGTAGCCACTTGCAATGCCAGGACACAAGAGCTCTGTTGTGCTAGCTCCTCTCAAGAGCACGTAGTGAATAAATGAGTGAAATCAATACACACACAAAGGAATCAGTAGGCATATATATATATATATATATATATATATATATATATATATATATATATACACACACACACACATGTATGAAGATCATTTTTATACAGCTCTATTCTCCACTCTTGAGCAGACTCACTGCGCTTTTGTCACATGTGATTTTAAACCAGTGACTGTAGCTTTTATAGTGCATTTTGAATATCCACTGAAATGGTGTACTTTGAACGTTGTTTGCATAGGGTGCATGTGTGTTTAGATGTAACCTGCCACCTGCACTTTTCTGCCTGGGATCTTTTACGTGCTACCGCTATACATATATACACTATCATTTAACACTGCTTGGCCTGGTTACAATCAGTCAGATAAGTGCAGAAATGTTGAACTGATTTTTACAGCAGAAGAAAATGTTATTGTTAAGTTTACTCACTGGTGTAAATCTGATTACTTGTTTGTAAGTGTTTGTGTTAGGAAACAGACAGCTTTTGTTTGTTTTGTTTCCGTAGCTGTGTTTGTTCTTTGCACTGCAATGCAGAATCAACCACAGAACTTTGTACTGCAATGGCAAAAAATGCAGACCAAAGATACCTGCATGCCTGTTGAAAATTCAACCAAAGTCAACACTTACAAACAAACTGCACACAGAAGTGCATTGGAGGCTCTTTAACAATCATTGTGTCAGCTGCTGTTGTTTGAAGCTAAATATTATATTTTAGAATACACAGTCAAAAACAACATGCAACATGCGTGTGCATGCACACACACACACACACATCACACACACACACACACACACACACACACACACACACACACACACACACACACACACACACACACACAAAGCAGCTGAACAACAGAGGAAGTAAGCACAAAAGCAGAAAAACTGTCTCCCCTCCAAAAGACAGACAGACTAATAGAGACCAAAAAAAAACTGAAACAAGAATGACTGCTAGCATTCTAAAACAAGATCCAAACACATAAAAGGTTCAAAAGTATTTACTGGGGCAAAACACAGGTTCGTTTGAACCTTTTATATGTTTGGATCTAACAGAGACAAAGAGTAGAGACTGAGAGAGTCTATTAATTTCATCTCCAAACTTCAAGCAATATATATATCCTTATTCCTTCACTTGTCAAAATCATGCCAATCCGCTGACCTGAGTTTGCAGGGTGTTCCATGATTGGTTGAGTTCCTCCACGGGTGGAGCTGAGCCAAGAGGCCGTCCCAGTGGCTCCACCTTCTGGCCAAATGATGAACTGCGAACCCTTAGCTCTTGTGAGCCAGCTGCCATTTCCTGCTGCAAGCGCCAATGGACAAAACGTGTAATGGGTGATCTGCATTCAGCACATTCTAGCATGCTGTCTGCATGAAAAAGGTAAGGCCCTGACAAGTGATGAGATCTGAACATGTACTGTCTGAAATCAAGAGGTTTGTGAGGCACTTGGAGATTTGGGGAGGGTGTGGGGGGGGGGTGTCTGATCCAAAGCTAAGTGAAAAACCTAAACTTAAAACATTCACATGCTGCCCTTCTCCACATGCATAGCTGCAGGACTACCATGTAAGGTTCAGTACTTCACAAAGTCATGCTGACATTCCATACAACTAAAATATCAAAGAAACTACAAACACCAGCCAAGGCAGGATTGCAGAATTTCATGCAGGTTGGATGATGCATCTTGTTATAATAATAACAGTTCTTTCAAGACAACATCCAGCATGCAAAGGACTGTGTGATCTACTAGTCTTGAATTAAAAAGCGAAAGACAAGAGGAGGGGGAGGGGGGACAGGGAGAGAGAGAGAGAGAGAGAGAGAGAGAGAGAGAGAGAGAGAGAGAGAGAGAGAGAGAATAAAAGTCTTAAGAGAGAATAAAAGTCTTAATTACTCATTTCCGTTGTTTTACTGAGACCTGACATTACTGTTCTATGGCTCTATGGAAACAGGTGATTTTTTTGATTTTTTTTTAACAAGTGGAACTGCCTCTTATGTTATTTTGCATAGAATGAATCAAAATATAAATGTACATACAAAAAGTAAAACTTCCCACTACAAAATGTTTACAGTTTCAAATTTGAAAAAGTAATATTTTGTTACAACCAAACATTAAATCATAAAACCACACACACACACACACACTGTTAATTATAAAACAAAATATTAAAATAGTTACAGTTTGCTCTTCAGATAGTGTGAAGAAAGTGGAGAGAAAAAAAAGCCTCTGACATCAATGATATATGTACATCACACCGAAGTTGTTCACTAGCTACTAAGAATTTGCATACTAAAATTCCTGACTAAAAGCATATTGCCAAATAGTGCACATCAGTTATGTAGAATGCTAGTATTCTGCTCTGTTGACTTTTTTTATACTGCTCTTCCTTCTCTCTCTCCCTACACCCCTCTCTCTCCATGTGTGTGTGTGTGTGTGTGTGTGTGTGTTGATGTGTGTGTGTGTGTGTGTGTGTGTGTGTGTGTGTGTGTGTGTGTGTGTGTGTGTGTGTGTGTGTGTGTGTGGTGTGTGTGTGTGTGTGTGTGTGTGTGTGTGTGTGTGTGTGTGTGTGTGTGCCTTTTAATATTGAAGTCTATAACTGTTCACAATGCATGTAAAAATGTTAACTTTAGGAAAAATAACACCCTCAGATTAAAGGCAGAGCCTTCCAGTCCTCTCTGTTTGTGGTTTACAACACACCAAAATTACATCAGAACTCTAATTACAACCCAAAGAAGGATACACTGGTGAAAGTTAACAAGTGAAACAAATTTGAAAACAACTACCCATCCTGCAATTAAAAACTCCATACTGATGGATCTTATAAAGATATAAATGTAATAGGATGTAAAAAATATATATATATATCAGCACACACACACACACACAAGATAAAAGAATACAATTCAAAAATCACTCATAAAACTCAGCTCATAAGCTCACACTCTGAAAACTGTTGAGCAGTAGCAGATTTAGAGAGAGAGAGAAAAAATTCAAAATCACAGACTAACTCTGCGACCTGTACCTCACTACAAACACTTCGGTCAAGAAGTAAGTTCACAGAGATTCGAACCGCAATAACAGTGACACCATGCCTGGTGATTCAAAGTAACCTGTGGTTGGTTCCACTTTAAGATTACAACTAAACCTGCCTAGGTTTAGTTGTAATCTTAAAGTGGAACCAACCACAGGTTACTTTGAATCACCAGGCATGGTGTCACTGTTATTGCTAGGTTTAGTTGTAATCTTAAAGTGGAACCAACCACAGGTTACTTTGAATCACCAGGCATGGTGTCACTGTTATTGCGGTCACTAGCAGTCACTAAAACAACATTACGAAACAGCTTAACCAAAAGGAGAGAAGTATCCTACATCTCATTTTTCACCATTTTTAACAGTTGCTTAAATGCTGTTTTGTGGCTTGTACCCTGAAAATTTGCATGTTGTGTTTTGTCATAACAAATAGATTTTATTTCTAACCCTTTATGTATGTGCAACTAGCAGTCACTGTTTGGCAGTTGCCGATCTTTGACCAGAAAGGATGCACCTCTGGTGGAGTTTATGTACCTTGTATTTACACGCATGCCAGGTGAGAGTTACCCCAGGAGACTCAGGTCTTTGTTGTTGTGCTTGTTTTACATATTCTGAATGCTAATAAACTCCCCTGTGTGTCAGTCTTTGACCAGTTTTAATGATTTTATGGTAGCAACAGCATAACAGAGTAAGCAACTTGGCTTTTTATGCCCAATCAACCAGTACAGTTATATGAGGGCAAGCCTGACAGAAATACACTAGGCAATAAGTAATGGCCACTGAAGGTGAACACAACCAATCTGTGGCACTTATCCATGACATAAATGAGCAATAACCAGAGAGATAAAGTAATTCTCTCCCTCATACCTGGCCTACAACCTGCCAGTGACTGCTGACCTTTGAGCAGGAAGCCCTGTTCAGACAGTTCCATGACCTACTTTCAAATTCATGGTTTCAATATTTTGTATAAAATCAATAGAGGATTGTTCTACTTTCGAGTGGGAAGCACTGTTTGGACAGTTTCAAGACCTACTTTCAAATTCATGGTTCAATATTTTGTATAAAATCAATAGAAAATTATTATTCTTTTCAGTGGGAAGTTCTGAGATCTACTTTTTTTTTTTTTTTTTTTTTTAAATCAATAAATAAAACAAATTCTGTCTGACAGTGCCAAAACCAAAAATGAGACCTGTTCATTCAGTTATTACTGTTTTCGTCACAAAAAGTTCATTACACATAGTGCAAGGCACCAACAGCCTATTTTCTAAATCTGTGGTTGCCAAAGAAACGGCTAAGAGCCATCAGAAATCACCAAGTGTGCTTAAACAGTGACAACTGGAGCAGATTTGTAAGCAGAATATGTTGAAGCATTAAACTGTGTTAAAAGTATGAGATAAAAAAGAAAAAAAAGAAAAGAGACCCAAGCCAAAAAAGGGCGATCAGCATCGATCAGCGTTAGCGTTGTTAGCGAAAGCACAGCATGCTCAGCTCCACCACCCACCAGGCGGCGATCAACGATGTCATGCCCATGCCCTCCACCACCAGCAGCAGAGGCTGCAGCAGCAACAAGCAGATAGGAGGAGGAGGTCCCACGTCCATGCACAGAGGAGTGGACAGACAGAGGGGAGGCAGGCGAGAGAGACTGGAGGGACAGCGGCTGGTACGACTTGCGCCCTTTGTCTGGGGAAAGCGAATGCGCACGCCGACTAAAACCAGGTGACAACTCGCTGCCGCCCGGCTGGGACAAGCCCCGACCGCGGGGCGTTGAGGTCTTGGCCGGGCGGTCGTGGTCCGAGAGGGACCAGGTGGGTTCCAGCCTCGACCTTGGGGTGGTTACCTTGTCAGTGCCGCTGCCTTGGCCTTGACCTTGCAGCTTCTTCATGAAGGAGGAGGATCCATGAAGGTGAGTGTCCGAGGCACTTTTCACTTTGTACGAGTCCACCGGCGGCTGCAGGTGGGATGACCACCTGATGGACTTAACCGACGTATCGGAGGGATGGGACACAAAACTGTCTGAGGCATCTGAGCGGAAAGATGTGGAACTGTCCAGTTTGCTAGAGTCTGAGATGGGCTTGAAGCGCTCAGCCTCCCCTGTTGCTGTTCTGGGCGTGCTGGGGAAAGTGGGCGGTCTGGAACCCAGGGAGCTCTGGCTCTGCAGTGTCATGGAAAGGGAGGGACTAGTCTGCATGGACTGCGAGAGGTTGGCGCCGGTGTCCAAGCCACTGTCAAAGCTGGCACTGTCCATGGTGTGTGACACTGATGACACCGGGGAGCTGTGGGCCTCGATGCCCGTGTCCGACCTGGACGCTGACACCCAGTTCCGGTACACCATCTCAGGCAGGTAACGCTTGCGAGAGGTCACTGTGCTGGCCTGAGCCACGCGCAAAGACAGCTGCCGGCTTTTCTCGTTAATCTCACTAACGGTGGCCTGGTAGCTTTTTATTTGGGAGGCTAGGCTCTGAAATGAAGTGGGAGACGTGAGGCAACATGCACAGGGCCATGAGGTGAGCAGGACAGGCCGGAGAGCTACCATGCCCAGAGTCAGTGTAGGGGTCCAGTTAGATTAGACAGCATGGCATTGACAACAACAGCATGAAAGATGAATTAAAACAGACAGGGTCACAACACAGAACAGCATTAACACAATGTCAGCACCATCTACTGTACAACCTGTGTGAAGTATGGTGCAGCCAGAGTCATAACTTCAAGTACTTTGCTAGTTAATTCTGAAATCAAACTTTTTCTGATGTATCACTGTTGTTGTTTTTAAAATCAATATATATATTGAATCAGGTATGGCAAACTTTTTTTTTCAATTCCAAGAATACCACGATAAAACTGTGCACCAACAGTGGTGTAAACATTTTTTTTTTTTAAATCATTTCAGATTAATTCTTTAAAATATAAAAATAAAAAAATAAAAATCCATAAACATTTTGTACTCCAGAGTGCACAAAATGTTCAAAAAGTGTTTGATCAATTTTCAAGCATCTCATTTATCGTCATCTGGCCACACCATGCAAAATATCCCATGCATCTGACAAGCAGGGGGTGGGGACAAGGGGAGGAGCTTATCCACTGCAGCATTATTAATGTGATCTACATGATCATGACAGAAAATGGCAAGCAATGATTATGATGATGAAGCCAAGGAATTATACGCAGCTAGAGATTGTGTGCGCATGAACATGTGTGTGTGTGTGTGTGTGTGTGTGTGTGTGTGTGTGTGTGTGTGTGTGTGTGTGTGTGTTGTGTGTGTGTGTGTGTGTGTGTGTGTGTGTGTGTGTGAGGGTGGGCTTGAAATGGAGTGAGGAAAGCTGAAATTTGGGTTTAATTGAGTCAGCATGAATGATGGCCAGGGTGAATTATGTGCAGGATTATTTCTATTAAAAAATTACCCACTTTCTGCATTAAGACAAAAGGTTTCAGGTGTAAAGCAAAAAGAATAAAGTGCTGTGAAAAAAAAAAAAAGTTCCCCAAAAACTTTATCCCTGTATTATAATAAAAAGAACTCATTTCACATTCAAAATATAATTAAAAAAATTAAGTTATAAGGAATCAGGTGTTCCAAAATTTACAGTCACAATAGACAACACATACACAAAACAAACAAATACAGATCATTTTAAAGTCCAAATTAAACCACGCCACATCAAAATCAAACCAGTTAAGACACTAAAAAACACAGACATGATCCAGAACAACATGTACGCATACACATAAAATGCTCAAGACCAGACATACTCCCTCCTCAACGGGCTACCAACAAACTGCTGAACGTAACATACCCCGAAACTGTTCTGTTTCAGGCTCTTGACTAGCACAACACACATGCATCACAATCCTGTGGTTTAGGACTGAACTTTGTCTACGTCCGCACAGCAAAACTCACACGCACCAAGAGGCACACACAACAGGAAAAGTAAGGCAGGAGGAATTCACTCAGTAAGCAGATTATATATACATTGGAATATATTGGTGTATATATATGTTCAAACATTTAAAAAGCAGTCGAAAAAATACTGATTTAAAAAGCAGGAACATTTTGGAAAAGTGCATATCAATAATTCCTAGCCCTAGCTCTGAGGTTGTTGTGCATATAATGGTTTCATTCCTAACACAAACAACTGCATGCACAAGGAACATTTAAAAAGCAATGGGGGGGGGGGGGGATTGATTTGAAAAGCAGGGGAATTTAGGAAAAGTGCAATCAATAACTCCTTACCCTAGCTCTAAGGTTGTGCATATAATGGTTTCATTCCTAACACAAACAACTGCATACACAGCAGTGTTGTAAGTTATTTAGTTATTCTCGTTTTGATTCAAGAATGTTCTTTCTGTTTATAAAACACCCAGGGACATTCCTAGCTACCACATGTTTATGTTAGTGCAGTGTGTGTGTTGTGTGTGTGTGTGTGTGTGGTGTGTGTGTGTGTGTGTGTGTGTGTGTGTGTGTGTTTCTGTGTGTGTGTGTGTGTGTGTGTGTGTGTGTGTGTGTGTGTGTGTGTGTGTGTGTGTGTGTGTGTGACAACTCTTTACAAATTCTTTAGCTTCTCTGATAATTTAGTTCACATTAACTAAGTTATTACACAGTGCCTGATTAATCAATTTGAAAATACACTAAGAAAAAAGACAAGTAAAAAAATATCCTCAGAAAGTATCTCCAAATTCAACAAGTATGCTTTAAAGTCTATGAAATACCAAAATTCCAGAAAATAAGAAAATGTCATTGTGGTCCATAAAATTGATCCTGTATAATCTTTCTTTCTGATCATGAAGAAATGTAGCAAAACAATTTGCAAACCCACAAACCACCACCTTCTTCTTCTTCTCTCTCTCTCTCTCTCTCTTTTATCTGGAAGTGGGATGGGGGGGATCTTGGATGTCTTTCTTCTCTTTTTTTCTTTCTTTCTTTCTGAGAAAAGTTTAATGTACCTGCTGCTAAATAAGACTGTACCATTTTGATTAACACAAACAACACAGCATCCTTGTCAGGTAAGAAAGAAACATTAATCACACAACAAAGCTGGCTTGTAGTTGCATAGACTTAGCAGCAATCTGAGCAGGTGTACAATTAACAGACTGAACTAATCAACAAAAACACCTGCAAAATAACAAACTGGTGAATAACTGCTGAAGAGCAGCTGCAACTGCCTTAACAATTAAATAATTCATCCGCCTTTTCTGGTTCTACCTACATTCCTGCCAGGCAAGTTGTACTGAGAAGGCGGTTGAGACGTATCCCAGTGTACTCAAGCTTCTGGTCAACCAAGTCAATGGCACCAAATTTTCTGCAACCCCCCCCACTTTCTTTTCTTCTTCTTTCCCCTTTCCCTCTGGATATATCAAAACTAACCTGAGAGTCACACATAACTACATGTACCATTTCCCCACCCTTTTTGGGTGGGAGGGAGCGTGGAGGGGGGGGGGCTTTTCCTGTCCATGTGCTTAGATTGTAAAGATTTAGGAATTATTTTTCTAAACAGAGTACTTGTTGAAAACTATGCTCATAAAGATTTACATACAATCCCAGTAAGGTTATAGTTACGTTGGTACGGTAGTAGCCATCAAATAGCTGTACCAACAATACAAAAAATGGCAGCTAGTATAACTTGTGCACATGGAGAGAGAAAAAAATCATATTAAAGCACAGTCAAGCCAGTTATATATAAGCAATACTGTAACAACACAACACAAACAAACAACAGACACATGTATGTCTAACACAGACAATATGTGCAATAAATACAGACACGACCTAATTTGCTGAACAGCATATTATGAACAAAACAAACACCACTCACACACACACACACACACACACACACATGCACGCACACACACACACACACACACACATCTTTCTTGACAAATGATCACTGTGTTGTTTGACAAGAGGCAAATTAAATGTATGGAAAGCACTCTTTTTTTCTTTTTTCTTTTTTTGTCAAAGAAACAGGGGAAATACTGACTTTTGTGAGGGGTCTTGCAAAAGGGATGTGGATTTGTTAGCAAAGTGGTCTTAAAAGCAGGCTGGTCACATTATGAGGGTCAGGTCTTTTTTAATTTTAATATTTTTTTAAATTAAAAATCAGTCTTGCATTTGTTTACAACACATGTGCTCTCTCTCCAAAACAGTTACACTGCAATTATGTCAATATAATTCTAAGGGCAGTAAATGTTAAGGCAACAGACAAAACAGGAGAAACAAACAGATCAGACAATAATTTGACAAAATACAAAAGATTAAGAGAAATGTATAAAAAATGATAAAAAGCCAATTTCAATGTCTAATGCAACCAATAACCAAGAATGGCAATAATGGTAAATGTGCTAAAACTGTGCACTTGCTAAAATAAAGGAGTAACCAAGGACGACAATAACGGTAAGTGTACTAAAACTGTGCGCTTGTGAAGTAAAATAAAGGAGAAGGCATAGGGTGCAAAGATAAATTGATATATTTGTGTGAAGAGAAGGAAAATGCGATGAAAATGGTACATGATATAAATATATATGCATACATGCACTACATGAAGAACAAACACTCAGTTAGCTCACATTGCGAACTGGAGAATAATTACAACTGTCAAATCAGTATTTGTTTCCAAACTATCCACTGATGTGGAAAATGAGTCAAGACGATCAAAGCTAGCAGGATAGCTCAGTGGAGGTTATCCAAATGCAAAGCTTCAATGATCTTATATGAGCTTCAACAGATTCATAGAAAATGCCATCAGTTATGGTTTTGTCAAGCCTGGCACCATACTGAACTAGCATCAATTAATATTTGCAATGAAAATATGCTATTTTTTTTCAAAACATCTGGGGTATGTGTTTGTTTTTCTCTCCCTCTTTCATGTAACATGTTATCTACAGATACAAAGCTTGAACTCAATCAGATAAGTAATGAGAAACAAAACTTCCAGCTTTAATTTTCGCTATTTCAGACATTCTTGTGATTACAAGAGTGACCTTGACACCAAATCTAAATCAACAAAACTGGCCGAGGAAAATGTTCACTTCAATGCAAGTTATAATCATGAAAAGTTTGAAAGCTTTTGCTTTAAACACAATCTCTGAGAAAACAAATCAACCGTTAATGTTTTCCCCATGGATGGCTTCTCACTCATCATTACACAGACTTAATTTTCACATGAGTGAAGATCATACACTTGGAGAAAGGAAGAAGAAGGCACACGGTGGTTGAGCAGACTGATAAAGATTTGTGTGAGTGGAGGACAAGGGAAAAGGTGCTGACAAAGGTATGCTGACAACAGTGCTGTGCATACAGTACAGGCATTACAAAAAAGAAACGAGTCTATAACTACAATAGTCAGTGCAAGATTCACAAGAATGCTGATGGTTTAAGTGTACCAGTGGCATACAAATCAGGAAGATTCGTAACACCACTGACAGAGAACATGCACAGTTGATGTGCATGTTTCTGTACATTTCAACATGTCAAAAAGACTGCATAAGTTTGTACCTCTTCATTTTCTTTTGTGACTTTGGCAACATTTATAACTTTTTCTTTGAAAAACTTTCATTCTGATGATTTTTGCACTGACACAATACAGTAACATACATCATATACTGTTAAAGTTACCAAACGGAGTGCTGATCTGAATTTCAGTGTAAAATAACACAGCTTGTTGACTGCTATGTACTGAAAAATCAGGACAGCATTCATGCTGGCAAATTTAATATACATAAATGAAGCAGACTACAGGTCACTGAAGGAGGGTTGGGAAACAAAATGAAAAAAAGAGAGAAAAAAAACCCACACCTACAACCAGCTGTAGGTCTTTTGCATGCACATGATGCTGTGAGTCTTATGACGTGACAACAAACTTCAGGACAACCACTTGTGTGCCAGTTATTTCCCTTCAGTGTGGCAAGATATGTTCTGCCCAGTAGCTTGGCATAGTATTTTGACACACAGCAGTGAAACAGCAATGCACACACCCTAGCTTATTGCAATAAAGAAAATTAAAAAAAATATTAAAAATAATAATAATAAAAAATAATGATCAAACAAAAACAGTAGTAGTAGTGATGAATAAAAGAAAAAATAATAAAACATGAACAAAATCAGTTAATATAATGCAAATTTGGTAAACAACAGAAATAACAATAATAAAAAAGAACAAATGACAAAATTAGAAACACCCCAACCCTCAAAAAAAGAGAAAAAAAGAAGAAAAACCACTGTTCTTTAAATCATACCAAAATATATCAAAATTATTAAAAGAATAAATAGATAAATAAAAAAACAAAAACCACAGAAACAAAATTCCTCAAGCTAAAAAAAATAAAAATGTGTGTGTTTGACTAGCCAATGAGGTACATACATTATGTTCAGCAATCTGCTGCTTCAAGGCCTCCACAGTAGAGGCCCGAACTGGAGAGGCCAACAACTGCTGCTGGGCCTCGGAGATAGCTGCGTTGAGGTGGCGGATCTCTGTCTCATATTGCTCCTGCTCAGCGACAGCCGCTCGAAGCTCTGTGCACTGGTACTCTGCTGTCTCCTCCAACTGCCCGATCTCCTGCAGCAGGCGGTGACCTTGGGAGGGAGTGGTCTCCCCTGACCGGTCGCGAAGAGCAGCATGCTCTTCCAGAACCACTTCGGTCCGTGCCCGGTTGCTTTTGATGTCATCCAGAAGGCGCTGGAATGCAAAAATCACTCCAGTGTCAAAGCGACCATTGAAGTTATTTATGTGAAAATATCAAGGGATTTACCTGACATTCTGGGTAGGTCTGGTGCCAGTATCTCCCTGGGAAAGAGATCTGAGTTTCCCATGGAAAAATCCTAACTGTGACCACAAATAATAATACATACTGACAAGAAACAACATTCAGGTGCAACAACCATTAACACATTCAGCTTGAAATCTCATACTGAAAAAGACAAGTGTCGCATTACTTGGCTGAAAGTTAAATTAATTTTAATAAATATTACTAATACGTGAGTATTTTATATATATATATACATTTGTATATACATACTATTATATATACATACATCTGATAAGAAGATGCAACATTACTTCACTGAAAATGAAATAAATCTGAATAAATACTACTTGTACGTATTTAGCTATAACATATGCTATAACATAGCTAAACTATACTATGGTTAAAGTAAGACTCTTTTGTTTGTTGTATTGTTCTCTTAACTTTATGTATTTTTTACGAACCCACCATGACCACAACAAAATTGCCCCTTGTGGGATGATTAAAGTTTTTTTAATTGAATTGAATATAAACACTTTACTTTTAGTTTTACAAACTTGGCCACAATATCAAAATATGACTAATAATAGCTCAGAAAGGTGGAACATCTACACAGTTTAATAAAGCAAACATCTGTACCATACAGTGGTAAAGGGGCATGCTAATTACGGATACATAAGAATACAAAAGGGTACCCATCTATAACAGCTAACACAGTGTTTTACAGACACTAATGCCCCGGAAAGGCTTTGATGGTGACACATAGTCACCCCCCCCCCCCCACCCCGAGTTACTTTCAAGGGTTGGCGACCCACATGCTTAAGTGCACCAGTCAGTTATTTCTCTGCAAAATGATCCAATATTATTTGACTCACAGTAAAAAACACCACACACACATACACAAAACCCCAAACAACAACAACAACAACAACAACAACAACACACACACACACACACACAAATCAAGGCCAGAGAACTTAAACACAAATTCAAATTCATGTGTATGTGTGGGTTGTGTGTGTGTGTGCATCCATGTGTGCATATGTGTGTGTGTGTGTGTGTGTTTTCTGTCGGGGGGGGGGAGGGGGGGGGTTGCCTCTGTTCGCATGAATATGTGTGTGTTCTGTTCAGCTAAAGCTAGTTTACTGACAGTCGCACTGACTATGTCTCATTAATTTTCAGGGTTTACTAATTTCACCGAGTATACACGTCTACTACTGCTAAGTTAATCATTCTGCCAATATACAGAGGTCTGGTAAAAACATCATGAAACATTTTGAGAGTGCTAGCCACTGCTGTGTAGTTTTCTGGTATCTTGACCATTCTAGTCTTTAGCTAAAACTTAAATCATGTGGCTGAGCTCTTTCTCTCTCATTCTCACTCTCTCTTTCTCTCATACAAGCACAGCAGAGACCGTAAGCATAGGCAGGAACTGATAAAAACATCATAAGCACAACGGTCGCAATACATTTTGACGTTTGTTTAATATCAAATCCCCCACCTACGCCACAACACTGTGCACAGATAAAGAAAAGAGAAAGCATAAGGGGAGACAACTACATGTAAACGCCACATCTCGCGCAGTAAGGGAGACAACCTCTAATTCTGGCGGGTCACAGTCTCTGAGGTCGAGCCAAGTTCACAAACTAGGTGGTCGTTCTTTTACCGATATCGACTTCGGGTAGCTTTTCCTTTCCGTTTCGTTTTTCCATGGTTTTTCCCATGCCAGAATGGACAATACACATGAGTAGTTCCTTGTTTGAGAACTGTAGATGGCCGAGGCACTTGATTATTCTCACAAATCTGATTCCTAGGTAGGCCTGTTAAAGGAACACAGATTTTTACAAAGTGCTACTGACAATACACATGAGTAGTTCCTTGTTTGAGAACTGTAGATGGCCGAGGCACTTGATTATTCTC
Source organism: Alviniconcha marisindica (assembly GCA_018857735.1). NCBI lineage: Eukaryota > Metazoa > Mollusca > Gastropoda > Provannidae > Alviniconcha > Alviniconcha marisindica. The sequence continues at coordinate 406,375 of JABMCL010001084.1, read as the reverse complement.
ACAAATCTGATTCCTAGGTAGGCCTGTTAAAGGAACACAGATTTTTACAAAGTCTCCCCCCCATTTACTCTTAGCAAAGTTTAATTCGTGTAGCCACTAAGGCCTATCGATTTTGAAGATGAAGATATTTGTATTCTGTGTGTGTGTGTGTGTGTGTGTGTGTGTGTGTCTGTCTCTCTCTCTCACTGAATTTGTTGGTTTTATTTTTCCATGTGCATAATTGGTATGTATTATGAGGCGGACGGTATGTCATCCACATGCACCCAGTTCCGTCATGAGAGGCAATGGCCAATGTATTATCTTCCGTATTCGCATCTCTCTCTCTCACTCTCTCTCTCTCCGCTCCTCGGACTGATATACCAAATACAAGTCAAATAGCCTGCTCAAGGACTGACACTGAGACAGAGAAAAAACCAAGAAAGTCACACAGTTAAAAAGAACTGGTCAAACAAGTCTACAAAGCGGCCAGCAGTGAGCGAAACAGCGGCTGTGCCGCCCCCGCCCGACACTGAGCAGTTTCACTGTAGGCCTGGTATGGCAAGCTAACAATGCAAAACTGAACATAATACGAAAATATAAAAACCAAGAGGAGGAGTAGTAGGGCAGCGTGCAGCGACGCACTTCATCACTGTCCTGCCTCAATCGTCAGTACACCCTGTAACCCCAAACCACCCCTCTCTCTACCAACAGACTTAGTGCAGTGAATTGCTTCTCGTTCTATAAATAGTGAAGCACACAGGCACTGAACGAAGACAGTTCAGTGTTTGCTTTGCGGTCTCAGTGGGGTGAAAGGGTGGAGTTGCCCTTGACAGGGCTGCGGCTGGCAAACAGACGAAGCGACCTACCTCACTGCATGCACATTTCTGACAACATGTTAATTGTTATCCTGCAGCAGTTGTCGGTACACGCTGTAACAGTGATGTACCTCTTTTATGTACCTTGTAGTTACACGCATGGCCAGGTTTACAATAGGCGACTCTGGTCTTTGTTGTTGTACTTGTGTGACGTATTTCGAGCGCTAATTAATTTATTCCCTTGTGTGTTGATTCTGCACGAGCGCTCTGGGCCTCGTTCTGTTTTCAAAGGTGTTACACTTACAGTGAATTAGACAGGCAGCAATTGTCAGTACACGTTGTAACAGTGTATTAGACAAACTTGTGATTTAATCATAATCAGTAGCGGTCACTTCTAAAGCGCCGTATCTCACCGACAAGGGTGAACTGACAAACCGCGCTTTACAAGACCAACAACAAATGCAGACATTAAAACCTCAAAAATAGTAATTACTAATAGGCCTATAGTCATAATATTGCCAGTATAAGTTTCTCTCGCGCGCGCTCACACACACACACACACACTTGTGTATTTTGAATGTGTGACGTCCTGAGGTGATCCTACGCGGTTAACGGAACGTTAAAATCCGAGAACCCCCCCCCCCCCCCCCCCCCCCCTCAGTGCAGTAAGTGAAAATATGTAAAGTAAGTAAGCATGGAGATTAACGTCCACAGAAACCACAAGGCTGATTAGGGACAGGAAAAGATTGGGGGGGGGGGGGGTGGTATGAAGGGCGCACTGATGTTCCTTCCGATCTATAAATAGTGAAGCAACGGGCACTGAACGAATCGTGAGCCGGTTTGGCCTAGCGGGCTCTCCTTTCTCCCTCTCCCCCCACCTCCATACCCCCCCCCCCCCCCTTCTCCCCGTCCCTAATAAGCCTTATGGTTTCTGTGGACGTTAAGCACCATGTTTACTAACTTACACTGAACGAAGACAGCATCTGTTCTGTTTGTCTATCTGCTTTGCGGTCTGGGAAAAAGGGTGGAGTTGCCCTTGATCGAGCTGTGGATGGCAGACAGACTGACTGACGCGGCTACCTACCTCACAGTATGCGTGCCAGCTTCTGCCGTACGTGTTGGTGCTTCTTGCGTGTTGGCTACAACCCTTGCCCTTTATGACTTATTCTCTGTCACGGTCCCCGTGTCGTTCCCTTCCTGACACTGTGTGATAATAATACCTCACACAGAGACGTGACAGAGAAAAGGGTGGGTGGCTGGGTGCGTTGGGGGCGTGACTGACTCAGAGAGAGAGAGAGAGAGAGAGAGAGAGAGAGAGAGAGAGAGAGAGAGAGAGAGAGAGAGATGCGAGGGGGATGGACCTATGAGGTCCGTGGATGAAACTATATCGAGAGAGAGAGAGAGAGAGAGAGAGAGAGAGAGAGAGAGAGAGAGAGAGAGAGAGAGAGAGAGAGAGAGAGAGAGAGAGAGAGAGAGAGAGAGCACAACTGTAAAATTAGCTGATGATTACGGTTGCCAAGATACCAATACTCGCGAGTTTTGCTGGCAGATAACGACCGTTATTCCGAAAGCAACATGTGGTATTGGAAAGAGGAGGCAGGGCCGGTGGAGGGTGTGTGTGTGTTGGGGGTGGGGGGGGGGGGGGGGGGGGGGGGGGGGGGGCAATGAGGATTACACAATACTAATCTTTCCGCAAAGCACCAGATGGCAACGCCCCAAACACGCACGTTTTTAGTGAATACTGCATGAGCTGCGCAAACAGTCTCCTTACATCCTGCAGGGCTGCGATTAGAATTTTAATGCAACTTCGTCCTGCTGCCGCCACTGACGACCACGCTTTGCAGTCTGGCCAGCAAGGAAGTGGCCGCCAGACAAAACACTCAACAGCGGTAAACTAGCTGTTACCACAGGCGTTTCACGTTGTGGGATTTTTTACCCCCGTCGCCGTGTTGTTGAAGTAATGAGACTCGATAGTAACAATGGTATTGTAATATAATGTTCACACACACACACACACACACACCACACACACACACACACACACACACACACACACACACTGACAGTCATACAAACTAACACACACCTCCACACACACACACGACACTCAATGCGTATGACTCCAACATAAGCAACATAAAGATGACAGCAAGAGTATGGCAAACATTTACATGCACCATTGGTTTTACCCTTTTCAAGACATGCTGTCGTCAACAAAAAACGTGTGTGTGTGTGTGTGTGTGTGTGTGTGTGTGTGTAAATACTCTCAAAAGAACCACCACTGTCAACTGTCACACCTACTTAAATGACATTTACATGCACCATTGGTTTTACCCTTTTCAAGACATGCTGTCGTCAACAAAAAACAAAACAAAAACGAAAAACGAAAAAAAATCAAAAACAACAACAAATCACGGCCAGCGAACGGCAGGACTTAAAGAAGCGATATAACTACCCCTCCAACGCACACAGCATCCAAATCATCAATCCCTTCTCACCTGTTCCTGGGGCTCTGACGGACTAGACCCTCCGTCCCGCTCTCTCTTCACGGTGGGTCGGAAGAAGACGTCGGCGAACTCCTCTCCTCGGTCCACGAACCGAACGTCAACTCCCTGGCGTGTCAACGCGCTTACATCCGACAGTTCACAGGGGTCCGTGGGCTGTGGGCCCACGACCGTGTCCGCTCTGGCACCGGTTTCACGTGCAGAACTGTCAGCTGCTCTGTCCTCAAGACTAGAAGCACCACAGACGGTTTCAGCGAGGTTATCTAAGGTGTCATCGTCACCACTCTTTTCCTCTTCGTCCTCCGAAACAGCAGCCTCCCTCGTGTCTAGATCTTCAGTGTCTCTGAATTCTGGCATCTTCTGTTCGGCTGCGTCAGAGTCGCTGTCGTCGTGGTCATCATCATCATCGTCATCGCCGCTACCGTCGTCGCCGCCACCGCCAGCACCAACAAGCATCTCGGTGTGTTCGTGGAGAACGTATTTCCGGTCACTGTCTTTGTCGTCCGTACCAGACTGTGTCGATAATGTCACACTGTCACCTGCTTCAGCAACTAATGGTGGACGGATAACACTCTCCTGTTCGGTGCCTACCTCTTCTTCTTCTTGCGAAGCGTCGTCGCCTGTCTCCTCTACTTCCTGCTTCATTTTACGCTCGTCGTCCTCCTTTTCTTTCTCCTCCTCCTCTTCCTCCAATCCTTCCTCCTCCTTCCCTACCATCTCATCGTCTCTCTCCTTGATTTCATGCTCCACCTCCTCCTCCTCTTCGTCCTCCTCTTTCTCCTCCTCCAATCCTTCCTCTTCCTTCCCTACCACCTCATCGTCTCTCTCCTTGATTTCATGCTCCATCTCCTCTTCCTCCTCTTCGTCTTCCTCCTCCTCCAATCCTTCCTCTCCCTTCCCCACCACCTCATCCTCTCTCTCTTTGATTTCATGCTCCACCTCCTCCTCTTCGTCTTCCCTTCCCTCCTCCTTCAGTCCTTCCACATCTCCGGTTCCTCTGTCTCTCGTGTCCTCCTTGTTCTCATCAGCGTCTCCGTCGTCCACTTTCTGGACAGCTGTCTCTGAGTCAGTGTCGACGGCGCCTAGTACTCTGTCGACCTTTTCTTCGACGCCGGCATCCTTTGCTACGTCAATTTCTTCACTGCCTTCTTCCCTCGGTGCATGGTCTCCCGGCGACGGCTCTTCATCGGCGTCGTCACTGCTGCCGCTGTCGTCGGAAATAAAGAAACCACCCGACGCAGGCGTTCTGTCTGTGTCGTCGGGGGTCATGGTAACCTCGAATTCGTCGTCGGCGTTCTCGTCCATGTACTCCTCTTCGTCGGTCTCGTCGTCTGCTTCCTCTTCGTCCCCATTCTCTGATTCTTCTTTTCTCTCCTCGTCGTCGTCCTCCTCGCGGAGTTTCGATGGGGCCGCCATCGTGGCAGACTCCATGGTGGCCGCTGGGCCAGCGTGTCCCTCGTATCTCTCCGTCGTGAGAGCGGACATGTCAGCTTCGCTCTTCTCGCCCACTCTCATGTCCGAGCTGTGGGCAACGCCCGTGGCCGTGTCGTCGTCTTCATCCCGATCGTCGTCTTCATCCTCGCTCGGCTCGCTTCTCTCGTCGTCATCCGATGCGTTTTGCACATCGATTTCATCACCGTTGGTGTCTTTTTCGTCGTCACGGGGTATTGGAAGGCGTTGATCAAGGTCCTCGTCGCCTTTCAGGTCGTCCTGTACCTCTGGCTCATCACAAACCTCCTCCTCCTCCTCTTCTTCTTCTTCTGCCTTCTCTTCCTTTGTGTCTTCGTCTTCTTCTTTCTCCTTTCTTTCATCTTCTACGCTCTCGTCAGCAGTGTCCACTGGCCGTTCGAGAGTAAGAGACGAAGCGTCGATGCTCGCTGTGCCTTCAAAACTACAGACTGTGTCTGAGTCCGGGGTCTGCGGAGACAGCCTGAACTGGACATGAGACAGCCGGTGCGGTTCCCAACTGACCACAAACTCCTCGCCTCTGTCCACGAACCACTCGTCGTGGGATGTGGGCCGCCCGACTGGGTCTGCTGCCTCCGTCGCCATGGCAGAGGCGGTCCCCGTGTCGTCGTCTTCGTGTCCAGAGTGGTCTTCGTGGTCCGAGTCGTGAAGTGCAGAATGGTCAGTTTGTTCCGAGTATTCCTTGTCTTCAGAATAGTCTTCCAGTTCAGAGTATTCTTTGTGCTCGGGGTATCCTTCGTGTTCGGAGTAGTCCTCGTGGGTAGAGTAGCCTGTGTGCTCAATGTAGTCCGTGTGTGTTGTGTCGCCTGTGGCGTCCAAATAGTCTTCGTTTCCGGGGTAATGGAAGTGTACTTCGAAGTAGTCTTTGTGTTTAGTTTCGTCTTTGTGCCTAGTGTCGTCTTTGTGTTTAGCGTCGTCCTGTTCAGGATAGTGCTCGCGGTCAATATCGTCCGCGTCGTCGTGTTTAGCGTAGTCTTTGTGTTCAGTGTACTCTATGTGTTGAGAATAGTCGCTACGCTGAATTAAAATCCTATATTTTGTGTAGTTTTCCTCTTGGGAGTAGTCCTCTGACCGATACAAGTCTTTGTATTCCGCGTATTTCTCTTGTTCTGAATAGTCGCTTACAAAGATGTCCAAATGACTCACTTTTCTACTGTCGCCTTGATCGTCACTCGTATCATCATCGTCCGACACTTTCTGCGAAAAGTAGCACAGTTTGCCGGATTCCCTTTCCTCCGCAGAGGCCTCAAGAAATCTGGCTTCCTGCGAAGTCTCAGCGTCACTGGCGCTGCACAAAGCATCGCTTATTCCCACCTCGTTGTCATCCGGTTCTATTCTCGTTTCGCCGACAGACGGGTCTGTTTGCGCCCCGCCCGCTGAGCCAACACCGATGTCTACGTCGCCCCGTGCCCCTGTCTGCGTAACGAGTCTTTCTGCATCGCCGTGCAAAGCGGCGGTCTCGCTCCTCTCCTCTCTTATAAACACTTCACTCTCACCTCAGTCTCAGTCTCAGTCCCCGCGGTCGCCCGTTGCCTGTCGCGGTTTTCGGTGGACCGCCCGTCTCCTTGGAGGTAAGACGAGGTGACCTGGCTCACCTGCGACCACTGCCCAGCCGACAGCGTCACGGTCCCCACGGCTGCTGCTGCTGCTGCTGTGTGTGTTGTTGTTGTAGTTCTGGGGCGGCCCACATCAAAGGTGGCGCCGAAACTCCTGTGCAGGGAGGCGGTGACTGTGTGAGACTCGCGCCCTCTTTGCGCCTGGCTGGCAGTGGCAGTGGCATCCTCGGAAATGTCACCCGCTTCGCTGCTGCTGCTGCCGTCTTCGACACCCCCCTCTTCTTCCGTGTCGGTGTCGCTGGGAGGGGGTTTGGTTTCCGCGTTCCTCGGTACGTGTGGGGGGATGCACAGCGTGGAAATATACCGCGGTGCATCGCCGTCTCTTTGGGTGCGCTGCGGTTCGGGACCGTCCTGGCTGACTACCTCTCGTCGGTAGGAAGAGCGAGGGCCGAGGGAAGCAGGGCCGTGACGTTCGGTGGTGGGTACCCCGGGTGGGTCTTCGGGGCTTGTAGTCTTCCTGTCGTCCGTGACGGGCGTGGTGGTGAATACCCCGGGTGGGTCTTCGGGGCTTGTAGTCTTCCTGTCGTCCGTGGCGGGCGTGGTGGTGGTGGTGGGTTTTCTCGTACCTCGTACTGTGTCGGTATTCGGGTCTTGCTTGTCTGAGAACTCGTCTCCTCCGCGGTCGCCTTCCTCGCTGAGCATGCTGTCTACGGTCTGTTCACTCCCAGCGTCTTGCGTGTCTTTGGTTTTGTCCACACGTGTGACGGCGCTATCGATGTCAACGCCCACTGTTTTACGGTAGTCCACGTAGACTGAACTGACGGAGCGAGAGTCGGATACCGGGACAGCTCCTGCACCACCAACAACACCGAGTGACGAGTCAGCGGCGGTGACCTCAACGCTGCTTCCACGCTCTCCACCAACATGCGGAGCCGTCAGGTCAGTGGAATAGTCAGAGGTTGGTGAAATGGCCTCAACGTGCAAATAGGCAGTCGTGCTCGTGGAATGTGTCTCTTCTTTTGCTGTTAGCGTTCCCGCAGAGGCAATACTCGAGTGTGCGTCAGGGTGGCCCTCGCCCTCGTCCTCACGGTCGTCTTCGCGTGCACGACGGAACACTATCGTAGCTACCCTGGGTAGGTCCTCCGAGCCCAAGTAACCCTCCCATCTATCCACGTAAGTGGTTGCGTCCAGTGAAAATGTATCTGCTTCAGTTTCGAGCTCTGTATCAGGAGACAATGTCGTCTCGTCAACGATCTCGGAGGCTGAAAAAGCACTGCCTTTGGCAGCAGCAGAATCGTCAAGTTCACCGCCGTCAGCGGTTTCTGCTGCTGTGTCTGTGGTGACCGAAAAGGCTGAAAGAACGTCGGCGTCAAAGTCTTCACCGTAAGAACTGACAAGGTCTTCGTCACTGATTTCGCCGTCTTCGGACGATCCCTCATCTCCTTCTTCACGATCCGCATCGTCGCCCTGAGCACTGTCAGAGTGTTCTTCAACAACTTGACCCCGATGCTCTGCTTCTGACGGCTCCCCACCAACATCCCCGTGCACAGCCGAACAGGGCTCCACCTCAGGACGCCCGACACTCCAAGACTGATCAGAAGACGTCATCAAGGATGTGTCTGAAAAACCCTGAACGTCTGTTGCAGTCTCAGAGTCACGAGCAGAAGACACCAGTAAAGAACTGTCTGTGGCACTTTGCGTATCCTGTGGAGAAGGAGGAAAGTCACCACTCGACGTCACCAAGAATCCGCCAGAGGCACCGGCAATGTCTAACGACGCAGCAGGATCACGTTCAGGAGACGTCACCGGAGAACCGAACGTAAAGTCTCGAGTGTCCGTTGAAGCAGACGAATCGTAACCTGAAGACGTGACCAGGGAGCCGAGAGTGACGCTCTGAGTGTCCACCGCGTCCGGGGACTCGGCGCTGCGAGACGTCACCAAGGACAACTGTGTGTCCGTCGATGCAGACGAGTCGTAACCGGAAGACGCTACCAGGGAGGTCGGGGAGGCTGCCTGAACGCTCGTCGCAGTGGTGCCAGTAGAAGTGTGACTACGTTGAACACTGCGGAAGACTATAGTTTGTGGTGGGGTTTCCTCCACGTCTAGAAACTCCTCTCCTCTGTCCACGTAGCGATATTCTGTGACGTCTGCTTCTGCTCTCTCTGAATCGGAATCCATCTTGCTTCCGTGTTCGCGATCTTTCGCCCACGAAACACTGCCTAGAACTAACACAGTTTCAGTTTCGTAAGCAACACAGTTTCAGTTTCGTAAGCAACACAGTTTCAGTTTCGTAAGCGCTCAATGTCAGCTGCTCGTTTACACACACGAAGTATACACAATAATAATTCTTTACTGCGTGAAACTGTACTTCCGTTATGTGGTAAATTCACATGGGAGGAGAGGGGGTGTTGTTTCCCGAGTCATTGAAACTAAGCAGACTTCATCATTCAGACGAACGCAACGTGTACCAGTCGAAAGTACAAGGCACGCCTTTCTTCCATTTTGTCCCTCCAAAGGAACAGCTATTTTATCACACCCAAGATCAACCTCATTTAAAATGTAAATGCGAAGGAGTCAGTCATTGAAATGGAAATATTAATCCACCGTTCCTCAGCAGCTGCGGATGATAAGAACGCCGGCGATCCTCACTGTTCTATACTCCGGATTAGACCACGAACACAACCGTCTCAGATCATACCCTATACTGTACGTTACACCTTCGACAACACCACGCGGCAAATTCACCGGGCGGGCTCCTTTTCTGTCCAGCCAACACAGGCGAAGCAGTTGCGACTTCTGGGTCTTCTCCGGCACCGCTGAAGACTTGACTAAACAGAGGGAGGACCCACGGGGCAAGTCAGTGACACGCGGTTTGAACTGGGTGCTGTCACGTACGCACGCAGCCACCCGTGGTTCCCGTCCACCGGAGCGTCGCATGTAATAACGATATACAGCAAAGGCCGCGGTGCAACAAAAGGCGGGAAGGGGCTGTTCAGCGCCGCATGCCTTTCAGCTTGTAACGTTGTTGTTGGTACCACGTACTGCCGCACCGTAGTCCCTGTACTTGGCAGTCCTTGCGTGCACACTGAATACATGCAACATCATAATCTGTGTCGTAGTTCTTGAGCTTCTATAGGTGGTGAAGTGTTGCTTAATGTCCTCAGATGTCAGCTGACATATTAGGGACAAGTTGTGACCAATGCCGAAGCACGGTTCAATAATTCTTTACGTCCACGGAAACCAGAAGGCTCGTTAGGACGGACAGCCCAGGACGTCCACCTCGACTCTCACACAGCTCCTCAACTATGAGCTTCTATAGTCGTTATTGCACATTTATATAGATAACGTCACTGTCAACGGGTATGCTTGTCGCACTGAATGGAAGGTACGACAGTGCTGGACTTTGTTAGGCTTCTTGCCCGAATAACCCTGACGAGAAGTGGAGAATGTGTCACATGGCGTGTACTGCGGGCACAAAACACTGTCACAAAAGGTGCTTCTAGAACGCTGGCTTACAACACCACAGCGACAACCGTATACATGTAAGACTTCTGCTTCAAGAACTCCCAGTGAAAACAGACTGGAAATCTTCACAGACTGACAGACACGGCACGCTGGCTGTGGTATCGCCAGCATCGACCGGTAATAAATCACAGTCCCGGCACACAAACGCTGCGACGTTCACCGCTGTGAATAATCCTGGCGAATGGAAAACAACACGTCCACTGAACTACGGTCTTGACCAAAAGAAGGCAGGGGGTGTTTTTGGGGTGTGGTGGTGGGGAGTGGTGGGGAGGGGGGTGGAGTTGCGAACTCTTCCTGACAAATAGGGGTTGATCACGAACACTTAAAACAGTCCTGGCCTTTGCAGTTCGATCGATTGATCGCGATGTGTTAAAATTTCACAAAGATATTCCACGAATGCAGAGGCGACCCCGGCACAAACGATCCATTGATCCAGCTCTGTGATTGCCCACCCCACACGGCGTAACGCTAACACTGCCGCCGTGCAAACAACGCAAGCCGGAGAAGGTGCCACAACCAACTCCTCCCCGCACCCCCCCCCCCACACACCCGCCACACACACACACACACACACACACACACACACACACACACACACACACACACACACCCACCCCCGCCCCCCCTAAAAAAACACAAAAAACAACAACATTGGCGATGGCAGGCACCGGTAATTCACCTCACCTATCCCGATGAGGGACCTAAAATACCAGTAATCAGTTCACCTCGTTTGTCTCGTCAGTGACGTATCACACAGGTAACTGGACATCGTCTAACCCTGACCAGCGATACGAAACACCAGTAATTAGTTTACCTCGTCAGTGACGTATCACACAGGTAACTGAACATCGTCTGACCCTGACCAGCGACACGAAACACCAGTAATCAGTTTACCTTGTCGGTAACGTATCACACAGGTAACTGAACATCGTCTGACCCTGACCAGCGACACGAAACACCAGTAATCAGTTTATCTCGTTTACCTCGTCACTGACGTACTACACAGGTAACTGAACATCGTCTAGCCCTGACCAGCGACACGAAACACCAGTAACCAATTCACCTCGTTTGCCTCGTCGGTGACGTATCACACCGGTAACTGAACATCGTCTGACCCTGACAAGCGACAAAAAACACCAGTAATTAGTTTACCTCGTTTGTCTCGTCACTGACGTATCACAGAGGTAACTGAACCTCGTCTGATCCTGACCAGCCACACCATACACCGGTAGTTCACCTTCTGTCCCATCAGTGGTAATTGACCCCCGTCTGTCCCACCACTGACATAACGTATAGGGAATATACTTCATTTGCGTCCCATCTTCGTCATGTCACACCGACAGTTAAACTTTGTCTGTCTCATCACTGACATAACGTATTGGAAATATACTTTATCTGCGTCCCATCTTCGTCATGTCATATCGACAGTTAAACTTTGTCTCACCACTGACATAACGTATTGGAAATATACTTCATTTGCGTCCCATCTTTGTCATGTCACACAGATAGTTAAACTTTGTCTGTCCCACCACTGACGTAACGTATCGGGAATATATATACTTCATCTGCGTCCCATCTGTGTCATGTCACACCGATAATTAAACTACTGACATAACACATCGGAAGTTTACATCATTCGTGTCCCATCATCGCCCTGATATTACCGTACTGGTTGAGTGAGCGTTACAAAAAAGTTACAAGTGTCCCATAAGTGTCATGTCACATCTATAATTAAACCTCGTCTGTCCCATCAGTGACACAACACACCGGTCACTAAACCTCACCTGTCCCAATCAGTGACGTAACACACCGGTCACTAAACCTCAACTGTCCCCAGCATTGACGTAACACACCGGTCACTAAACCTCAACTGTCCCCAGCATTGACGTAACACACCGGTCATTAAACCTCACATGTCCCAATCAGTGACGTAACACATCGGTCATTAAACCTCACATATCCCAATCAGTGACATAACACACCGTCACTAAACCTCATCAGTCCCCATCAGTGACATAACACACCGGTCACTAAACCCCAACTATCCCAATCTGTGACGTAACACGCCGGTCACTAAACCTCATCTGTCACCATCACTGACGTAACACACCGGTCATTAAACCTCACCTATCCCAATCAGTGACGTAACCCGGTCACTAAACCTCATCTGTCCCACAGAACTACATAACAAATCGACACAGACCCTCATTCATTTACAGTTGCTGCAGAGCAGTCTGTCCGCAAGAAAACGCTGTAGGTTGTGTGTTGAGACTGTAACTAACCACCACACACACACACACACACACAAGCAGCTACCAGTCACTCGCCGCTGTATAACATCGCTAAACCAACAAGGCTGACAATATCTACTCCTACGTAGACGAGGCTATATCATCGCTGCAATGGACACAGGCTGTCACTGCTTATTTGACATGTTCCCTTTGAAGCACAGAAAGGCCGTGAAACGCAAAAAGAAACGTTCACGCTTTGAACTGGCACTTCTGGATGTCAAAGCCCCATCAACGGGTTGTCTGCAAAATGCACGAGAACAAATTTAAAGTAGCGATCAGTATCGACGTCAGCCGTATTCTCATTACAGTGTAAGGACAGCCCTAGCCGACAACAGCAGCACCCCGGTCGAAGACGACCACGCCGCAGCCTCTGTTCTAACCTTGTGGAACATCCACCCGCCTGCGTGACCTGACCTGGGTCATGCGTATCGAAATTCAAAAAATGTACGTGTACACACAAACACGCGCGTATATAAAAACACGTTTTCATCAACGTCAAGGAAGAGCACGCAGGTGGAGATTTGCGAAACTAACTAAACGTATCAGTCAGTTTCGGTGTCACGGCGGCGTGTGACAGGCAGGTATTCAAATCAGACTGAATGTACTTTGACTGAACTGAACAGGCCTACCACAGGCGCTCGAACTGAACACAAACTATCACGATGATGATACAGCCAATTAGCGTCAGGGGAAACGCACTTTTCTGAGGTGCCCCGTGCCCAAGTCTGAAGGGTATAATGGTGAGCAAAAAGTTTTGCTCAAACTAACACGAGCCGCAAAGAAGGGGGAAAAAACAGGGGGTGGGGGAGAGGAGAAGAGGCGCTTGAAATATTGACTTTCTCAACTTGATTCTCAGCTCACAATGAAATTAATTCTCAGCTCACACTGAAATTAATTACCTAACATAACGGACATCGGTTTAGGGTAGAAGCCTACACTTCAACGGCCGCGCCCCAACCGTAGTTTCAGTCCCGAGAGCAAGACCAAAACGCGGCTGCACCGACGACAAAAAATCCTTCAGTTATAACGGGAACGGCTATAATCACAGGAAGCATCAACGATTGTAACAATTTCAGGCACGTGTGCGTGTGTATTCAAAATCCCGCCAGGTGAGGTCACGGTCCACGGCGGCCGCAGCAGGAGCCCAGCGTCGTCAGTCGTTGCCGTACACCAGTCGATATTCCCCTCTTCTGTAGATTTCCCGCCACTCCGCCGGTCCACGCGGCCAACGCCGTCGCCAACACCGCGCCAACCAAGTCGCGGTGACATTTAAAATGCATGGCTCTCGGGACCCGCAGGTTGAAGTGTTGCTTTACGTCCACAGAAACCCTAGGCTTATTAGGGGCGGGAGCCCAGGACGGCCACCTCGACTTTCACACAGCTCCTGAGCTCTGACCCGCAGTAAACACTACACAGAGTTAATATAGACCCTCTTCTTCCTGGCTCATTTTGCTTTTCCGGCGTGCAACCCCCCCCCCCCCTGTTTTCTTCGTCCCCCATCAGCCCCCCTCCACCCCCACCCCTCTGTTTGCTTCGTCCTCTCAATCAACTGCGTAGTGTTTGCCTCGTGCTACATTTCCTCGTTGTCATTTTAAAAAAAACATGTTTTTTTTAAAAGTCTGTCAACACCGAAAACTAGTTTTACGAGGCTGCATTACCACAACAGCCGAGCACAATAATGCTATCAAGTTATAGTTTATGTCCGTCCGCGATGAAACTGAAGACCCGCAGCTCGCATTACGTTACTTTACACGGAAGAGAAAAGGGTCGACTACAAAGGCAGCCTGCAAACACTGCAACACGAAACTGGCTACGGCAGTAGTGTACTTACAGCTATTGCTTAGTTTATGAAACCGTTCAGCATCAGCCGGTCAGTATGACAGCGCTGTGGAAGACGACCACAGTTCAGCACAAAGTATACACACCAGCGTTAAGTTCACTATTGCGACAGTTTCTCGTCAGTCGACTCCTAGTTGCATTTTTTTAAATATATTAATTTTATTTTAATTCAGATAAAAAGAAGGGTGACATGCAAATGCACACGCAGAAAGACAAGACTGTACGATCTAGACTAGTACGATACTGTACTATATAGACTAGTACTAGTACGATACTGTATGATCCAGACTAGTACGATACTGTACGATCTAGGCTAGTACGATACTGTACGATCTAGACTAGTACGATACTGTAAGATCTAGACTAGTACGATACTTTCACTGACTGATTGCAAGGCAATCCGACCTAGCCTACACTTCGTTCCTTGAGAAAAGGTCACTACGGCTGCACAAGCACGCGCGCACACCAGTGACAGAAGTCTCTCTACCACTAGCTCTCTTAGCGCACATGGAGAGGATACACGGATATTCCACACACACACAGAGTCTGCTTCTCACTGGCGAACAGGTAGCAGCCACTGGCACTGCTCCTGCACACAGCATCCTGACCCACAAATCCCCCCCAGCCCCCCACCCCACCCCCAAACCATCTCCCGTCCTTACCACACAACCCAAACAACACTCCGCGCCTGAAAGCTGTGAACAGCAATGACGAGTCTGTCTGTCAGTTATGGCGAGGTGACGTATATCTTACAACTGTCGAGACAGCGGTGATGTAGTGGTTCAGCCGTAGTCACGCCTGAGCTACAGTGCATGCAGTCGGTCGTCGTACGCCCACCCGCCGATACGCACACACCAGCACAGCAACTGCTGCAGCCAGTCTGCATCCAAACGCTACCTATTCTGACGTACACCACTCTAGCCGGACGCGCTGGCCTTGGAACTGACACCTGACGGACATGCTATTCACGGGCACCGTGTGTACGGCTTCTGCGATGATGGAGTTGTTGTTGTATGTGGCTGTGTTCATTCAGTCCAGGCCTCACTCACTCACAGACAACAAAAGGGGTAGATCAGCTGCCTTCAAAGCGTGCCGTGCATCTGCCGTGCTGCAGAGACTGAGCAAAGCGAACGGCGCGAGGAGGTATGTCGATCACAACCAACGATTAAAACACCACCGGAACTGACACCAGCTGTTAGTCTGCTCGAGAGTGGCGAAAGCGCTGTATATGAAAGCGATCATCACCACACCAGACTTTTTTTCAGAGCTCAGGAGCTGTGTGAAAGTCGTCGTTGTCATCCTGGGCTCCCGTCCCTAATAAGCCTACGGTTTCTGTGGACTTAAAGCCGCAACACTCAACCAAACCAGACTTTCCCCGTCCCTACTGAATAAGCCTTATGATTTCTGTGGACGCAAAGCACGATCAAAGAGAAAGAAACCAGACAGATACGACTCCCAAGTTCTCACACTGCCTGGAACTGCAACACTGATGTATGATTCCGTTGAACTTTACTGAGTCACTTGTGGATTTTTTTCTGATTTTTTCCCGCTTCTGATTCTGCCCAAGCTCAAAGCAGGGTCTGAAGGGTAAGGTTTCCGTCCGCTTGCTGCTGCAGGCAACGCTCACTACACGACCACGACGACAGAAAAAAAAAAAAAAACCTCTCATCACGAGCAAATAATCGGCCACGCAGTTCAAAGAAACCCCGGCCCCATCGCAGGTGAGAAGGGGGCAAACACAGCACACACCCCTGGCCACCACCGCCAAGGTTACACATCGTAGGGTACGTTACGTTCTCTCTCTCTCTCTCTTTCTCACACACATACACACACGCTACCTACACCACACCACCCACTGCAGCGGAAAACTAGCAACTTTAGCATTCTGTGCATGCATAACGCGTAGGACGGAGTAATTGTCGGGGGGGGGGGGGGGGGGGGGGGGGGTATCAGGGAGGGCAGCAGAGAGAGGGGATGGGGGAGGAAGGAGGCAGGAATGTCACCGTAAACAAAGTAGTTCAAGGGCTTTGCCCTCAATGTCTAGTTGATTTAAATCTCCCCAGATCCCCTTCCTAAAGGGCTAACTGGTTCGGGCAGATTTTAATCTAAAGCCCACGTGCTATTTTCACCCGAACAAACCAGGCTTACGGAGAAGTTACGCACTACATCTGAGACGCCAAAGTTTTGGAACAAACGCACGCCGAAGTTTTGGAGCAGCTACCCATTCCCTGAAGGGATCGTGGTGGTGGTGGAATTTCTTCTGTGGAAGTGTCGGAATCTGAACGTCGGTTGATGTAATGTGGAAAATAACCCAAGGCCAAACCACACACGGAGAAGAGGTCATCACAAGTACTGTGGAACCCCTGGTGAAAGACCACCCTGATGAGAGACCACCCTGATGACAGACCACCACGGTGAGAGACCACCCTGATGAAAGACCATCAGGATGAAAAATCACCCTGATGACAGACCACCCCGATGAAACATCACCATGATGACAGACCATCCTGATGAAAGACCACCCCGATGACAGGGCACCCTGATTACATATCACCCTGATGAAAAACCACCCCGATGAAAAACTACAGACCACCCTGATGAAGGACCACCTTCATGACAGACCACCCGATGACAGGGTACCCTGATTACAGATCACCCTGATGAAAAAACACAGACCACCCTGATGAAAGACCACCTTCATGACAGACCACCCGATGACAGGGTACCCTGATTACAGACCACCCTGATGAAAAACCACAGACCACCACCCCTCTCTTGAGAACCATTTTTCTTTAGACTTCATCGTAAATGAACTTCTGGCCAATGACCTGCCCTTTCTGAGACCATGACTGCCTGGTTTTCAGGGTGGTCTTTAAAGAGGTGCCCCACTGTATAACAAACGTCGCCCCCCCCCCCCCCCCCCCCCCCGCCTCCTTCTTGCACCAGGTATTTATAGCACAGCCTTGTTATTGGGCCCAGTTATTAGGCGGCGAATGCAGAACAACTGTTCGACAGCTGCTGTAGGCACAAGCTGTGTGTACGGAAGTACCTTGTGATACATTACCATTACTTTTACAGGTGTACAACACAAAAGCCGATGATTGTATTTTTAATCACAGTTTTGGCAGTTCAGTGACCACGACAATACTATGACTCGGGAAATCAGTAACCAAGGGTGTTTCTCAGCAAACCAGATTTGAACACGGCTTTTTGGCATTACCATGTTCATTGCGTTTTTGCATTTTGTGATCAGTTTGAATGCATGTATGTCCACACGTACATTACACACATTATATTAAACATGAGAGAGAGAGAGAGAGAGAGAGAGTGTGTGTGTGTGTGTGTATGTGTGTGTGTGTGTGTGTGTGTGTGTGTGTGTGTGTGTGTGTGTGGTGGCACACACGCAACACACTCTCAAGGACACATAACACCCGAACTCGAAAACTTTATTTTACAAGGACTGTAGTTTAGGTTCAGTCAAAAACCTGTTTAACAACTAGTCCTTGCTAAGCTACTGATGAAAAGAGAGAGAGAGAGAGAGAGAGAGAGAGAGAGAGAGAGAGAGAGAGAGAGAGAGAGAGAGAGAGAGAGAGAGAGAGAGAGAGAGAGACAGACAGACAGACAGACAGACAGACAGACAGACAGACAGTTTAACGAGTTTAGCAAATAAGGAACACCCTATAATAGTGAACGAAAGTCGAATCCTACAGACAGTTGGACGCACAGACATGCGCAAAGAGATACGGACAGAAAGAAATGAATCACGCCATGTACGAAATGCACTATCTATAAAAATCACAGCAAATGCCAGGGGGTTAAAATTCCAATCGAGGGTGCCACACAGTCAGCTCAGTAGAGGCGCTTGATGATCGACCATCTACATCATAAAACCGATAACCAACACACATACAAACACGTAGCTCAGACCACGAAATACTGACTCATCAAGCGCCTTTGGTGCATTGCAATCTCCAGTCAGATCACAGGTAGTGTAACTGTGAATGTTGAAAGGGGAAGAGACACACAGAAAGAAGACAGCTTAGTAGTTCAACACATCTGTGATGCACACCACGTATTACTTACTGCCGGTCTAGTCTGCGTTGGAAGAGAGGTAACCGCGTAAAAAAGACCAAGCAACGCTGATTCGCTTATCTGAGCTTTGTGCTTTTCCTCGTTTTATTTTGAGTGTGTAAGTCTCAGAAAAGGCATCTAAGATGCACACACACACACACACACACACACACACACACACACACACACACACACACACACACACACACAACAAACCGGAGAATTAAAAGAAGAAGAAGGAAATCACACATGACGTGGATGTGAAAAAAGGTCACAAAAAACGAAAGCACAAATTAATGTAGCTGTCAAGTGAAGACAATCAATTAAGTGCATGAAACATTTAAAGTGAAACACAGAACGTGACCTGCGTGTTAAGAACAAAACCGTGGTGTAAAGTAAACTCCCCACACCAACCACTGTACCTCTTTGCTGTAGCTGGACAGAATAAAGTTGAACACCCTCTGCCAAGTTACAACAAACACGGCTTGTTTCACAAACAGAAAAGAAAAAGAAAAAAACCCACAAAAGTTCAAAACAAAGTGAGAATATCATACATTTCCAGAGAGAATAAATCGGGAGAAATAAGCACACACGGGAGAAGGGGGAGGGGTGGAGGGGGGAAGTGGAGGAAGTCATGCAAAGAGGCAGCAAAAGTAACTAAAATATCTGGGTTGTACGACCTCTGTTCGCTGTGTGCCATATTTTACGGGTGAATAAATATACAATGGAGGTGAATGCGAAACAAACATATTACTGACCAACTTATCAACAAATAAGCAAAACAATAAAAGGTGTAATCAATAAAACAATAAACGGTGTAATCAATCAACAAATAAACAGTCAACCTACTCATCAGCTAAGATTTAATGAGCCACAAAATTATTCAACCAGTTAAATGAATATGCATCGTACTCCTCTAGAAGAACTCTTCCCAGTGCATCTTTTCACTACTTAAGCGCAAACCATCACCGTAAGAAAGGCGCAAATATAAATAAACGATTGAAAGAGATCGATTAGTCGACCGTTTCACGCAATATGCATAATGCTAATCATACTTCCTTTCCCCTAGTGTTTTCAGACCAAACAAGAAGCAAGGCTGGAGCACAGGTGCCTGACAACGAATGATTTTAATGCACCTGGCACTCTCGTCAACCAGTACGGTCACACAGCAAGACCTGAGCGGCCGACGGCAGCACATGAACCAACAATTTTCAGGCGCCTATGCCGGGGACGTCTAGCAAGCGTGTAACTGGTCGCGGGTATTGTGTGCGCCTGATGCTAATAAACGGGGGCAGGGCACGGTGCTTTGTGCACGTGATGGCCATGCATGCTAGTTCTAGGCTGGGTGTTGTGTTGTGATTATGGTGAAAAGAGCCAAGCCATGTTTGACTACGGGTACGGTCTTTGCTGCAGGTGTCGCATACGAGGAGTGGAGGGGGAGGGGGATTGTTGGGGAGGGGAGGAGGGGGGTACTACTGGAGGAAACAAGGAAAGGCGGCGGGGGGAAAAAAGACAGAAAAGCAAGGGAAAAAAGAGAGAGAGAAAAAATGAGGGTGTCTGGTGGTTGAGGAGGTGGAAGAGAAATGCGCCAGGAACAAAATCCACGTTTTAGTTATTACACTTTGTCCATTTCAATGATGGACTAATTCAACGAGAACGCAAACACAAACACGCACGCGTACGCTTCTCTCTCTCTCTCTCTCTCTCTCACTCTCTCTCTCACACACACACACACACACACACACACACACGCACGCACGCACACACACACACACACACACACACACACACACACACACACACACAAACACACACACACACACACACACACACACACACACACACCTGTTCACTCCTTTCACAAGCGTGGATAGTATTCAAAACGCATAGAAAATCAGAGAACTTATAAAAAGGCAATGAACGTCAAAGTGCTGTGATACCTCTAGATAACGTATTTGGGACTTCCACTGAAACAAAACAGCCGGCAGTACTATCATCAAGTGTCTATACCTCTTCTGGTATCAAATAAATAAATAACCAATTACCCCCCTTTCCCTTCTTCCCATGCCTCAGACAAGTTGACCCCATACAACACACACAGATAACATCAGCATCATCAACAACACTAACAAAAACTCCACTCAGATCCTGAGATTTTGAAAGCCATCCGGTAGAACTGAACCCCTCAGACTGGTCCTACACAACATGCACAACAACAACAACAACCTCACTGACACCATCAGCTTTTGAACACCGGCACAGCTCACAAGTTGACCCTGTCCACATGCACATGTATACAACCACAACAGCCACAACAATGAGAACAACTCCACTGCGAGTTTGGAAAGCCGGTACAAATGAACGTCTTAGAAAAGCTGACTCTGAACAACATTCACATACAACATAAACGTCAACAACAACACCAACAAGCCCTTTCACTCAAGACAAGTTTCACCCTGTATAACATCCACAGACAACAACATAAACGTCAACAACAACGCCTTTCACTCAAGACGAGCTGACCCTGTCCAACATACACAGACAACAACACAAACACCACCACCACCACCACCAACAACAACAACAGCAACAAGCCCTTTCCCTCCAGACAAGCTGACACTGTCCAACATACACAGACAACACCACCACCACCACCACCACCATCAACAACAACAGCAGCAAGCCCTTTCCCTCCAGACAAGCTGACCCTGTCCAACATACACAGACAACACCACCACCACCACCACCAACTACAGCAACAGCAACAAACCCTTTCCCTCCAGACAAGTTGACCCTGTCCAACATACACAGACAACAACATCAACACCACCACCACAACCAAAAACAGCAACAAGCCCCTTCCCTCCAGACAAGTTGACCCTGTCCAACATACACAGACAACAAAATAAACACCACCACCACAACCAAAAACAGCAACAAGCCCCTTCCCTCCAGACAAGCTGACCATGTACAACATGCACAGATAACACCACCACCACCACCAACAACAACAACAACAACAAGCCCGTCCACTCCACTGACCTCCTGCACGGCCAGCTGCTCCTTCAGGTCCCTGGTGGTGTCCCGCATGGAGATGTGCGTCCTCGTCTCCTCCATCCACCGCGTCAGCTCCCCGATCTCCTTCTCGTAGTCCTCGATCTTCTTGTTGGCGTCCTCCAGGTGGGCCAGACGGCTCTGGCCCTCGCCCCCCACGTGCTGCACGCGCTGGCGGAGCGCGCCCAGGGCCGCCATGCTGTCCTTCGTGTCGCACACCTGGTCCAGCTGCTTGACCATGGCGTTCAGCGCCACCAGCTTGTCCTCATTCTGCTCCAGGTCCTTGGTCAGCCGCTGGTGGGACACAAATAGGGAGCGTTTGGTTAGGAAAGTGATAATACAACAAGCGCAACGAGAGAGATCAGAGAAAGGGGAAAAGAGAAAGGGGAATATGGGGGGGAAGCGAAGAGCGAAGGGAGATAACAACCGTAGAAGACGGAGACGGGGGGGGGGGGGGGGGGGGGGGTGGCCGGGGAGGGGGCGAGCGAAGGGAGATAACAATAGCAGGAAAACAGGGGTCGAGGAGGGGAGAGAAAGTGCGATTAGTTCGTTGGTTTCCGGATTTTAACGTCCTGTCAACCACACAGGGTACCCTCTTGACGAGGAGAAAGAGACAGACAAGTACCCTTTTGACGAGGAGAAAGAGAGACATATAGACAGACAGTTTTTGGATAGTAACGTCCCGTCAACCACACCAGGTCACATCATCAGGATGAGGAGAAAAAGAGAAACACAGACAAACAGTTCTTGGATAATAACGTCCCGTCATCCACACAACGTCACCTCATGAAGAGGAGAACGAGAGATGAGGACGAGGAGAGAGATGAGGACGAGGAGAAAGAGAGATGAGGACGAGGAGAAAAGGAGATCAGGACAAGGAGAAAGATCAGGACGAGGAGAAAAAGAGATCAGGACGAGGAGAAACAGAGATCAAGGACGAGGAGAAAGATCAGGACGAGGAGAAAGCGAGATCAGGACGAGGAGAAAAAGAGATCAGGACGAGGAGAAACAGAGATCAGGACGAGGAGAAAGATAAATCAAGACGACGAGAGAGATCAAGACGAGGAGAAAGAGAGACACACAGACAGACCGTTCTTGGATATTAACGTCCCGTCAACAGCACCGATCACCCCAGGACGGCAGACAGACAGACAGACAGACAGACAGACAAAGAACCAAACAGGCAGGCAGGAAAGAAGAGACAGAGAAGCGGATTAATAAACCATTTTAACGCCAAAAATTAATTAACCATTTTAACGCCAAGTTGTCTCTTAGGATGTACTGAACATACTGGTGCGGATGGACACCCCAAGAACAGCCTAAGCAGCACACTAATAATCATCACCACAATGAGCTCTGCAACAAGGTGGACAACAATAATCGGCAGAACTTCTTCGGCAAAGAGCAAAGCAAATTCAGTTCAAATCTACAGACCCTGTGGACACTGTGACTCGATTTGCTCTTCACATTTGCCCCCAAGGAAATGAGAACCGAGGCTGGGATTCGAACGTCGACAAAGAGGTCCGTCCCGTCAACTTACCAACCATGAAGCGAACCACACAGCCAACTCGGGCCACAAGGATAATTACTTGCCAGAACACAGCTGAGGTCACTACTGTCGGAGCTAACACTGCCGCCGATATCCCCCCAGTACAGTGTTTATGATGTTATGAATTGGGCTTATGGTGTTGTGAACTGGGCTAGAGTGTCATTGTGTGTCGGATTTCGCTCTGTTGACGCAGCTCAGGAGAGAGAGAGAGAAAAAAAAGAAGAGGACTGAGTAGGGGAATGGGTCCCTTAAACACACACACGCACGCACGCACGCACGCACGCACGCGCGCACACACACACACACACACACACACACACACACACACACACACCCACACACACACACACACGCACGCACACACACACACACACACACCACGTTGGCCAGCCTACCCTGAAGAAGCGAGAACTCGAGGCCAATGCAGTCGTGCAGTCATTACCCCTGATAACCTCCACAACCAGCCACTCCAGTGAAGTGCACACACCTATGTAAGGGCCGAGCTTTGACGAGGGCCTCTGCATATCCTGGTTCCACGGCAGGACACGGGCAATAATCACTGTCAGCCACTTAGTGGTTTCCACCACAGTCCGTTCCTTTCCTTTCCGCAGTCTGTCTCCACTTACTGACTCACACTTAGCACTTAGACACTGTCAGTAATTAAGTTGTATATTTACATGTAAAGTCATAATGATGTCAGTGTGCGGAGACAGCTCACTCAGTTGGAAGAGCGTCCCACTGAAGAGTCGGGCGCAATACTGACGCGGGTTCGAGTCCCCGGTGTGGCAAGGGATTTTTCTCCCAGAGTCAACTTCCAGTGCAGACTCTCTTACGGTGTCCGTACAGCTCCCTGTGTCCAATCGCACGCATCAACAACTGGTCGTTGGACACACAAAAATACTACACACACTGATAGGAATGGGTAGCGCTGCTCTTGCGGCTGCTGTGCCTTACCCGGGGTAAGGCGACCCGAATTTCCCGCAAGGAACAATGAAGTATTAAAAATTCTTTTTAAATGCGTTTTGAATAGTCGATACGAACAAGATTTTGCGTTGTATAAATACTTTAGTTATTATTATCATTATTATTATTATATATCCGCCGGCCGAAAAGAAACAAAAATGCACGTATTCACAGAGGTCCACAGTGCAGTCCGATCAATCTCATTTCCAATGCAGCAGCCACTTTGCAGTGATTGAAGCCTATTCTCGTCACTGCTCTCTTCGGTAACAGACGAAGAGTCGGAGATGCTTGGTAAACAGAACTGGCTTGTTTTCCTGGACGTCGGAAAAGCTTCCCATCAAATTCAGCATTCTAGTAATCTCCACATAATCGCTATTTTGTGGTCTGTTCCTGTCGCTGTTGACTGAACGAAAGACGCCGACGGAGAAGCCCAAACTCTCGAAAAACGGAACTGCCTGGTCTTGCTGGCTCGAAAACACATACAAAAAGCTCACAGTTCACGTGCCCAATCGAGTCCAAGTGTCCAACCAGTGTCCTCGACCTTCTCTTAAATACTTCACTTTGTCAAGGCTTCAAAGCTTCTTGCATTTACCATGTATCCCTTGTGCCTTCTGACACTGTCCTTCGACACTTCATATCTTTCTGGTCTGTCTGTCTGTCTATGTCTCTCTCTGTCTCTGTCTGTCTGCCTCTTTCTCTCTCCTTTGGACGTCTCTCTGTCTGTCTGTCTGTCTGTCTCTCTCTCTCCCTCTCCTTTGCACGGTGCTGTAACGGGAAATTCACAAGGCCACAAAATGTCTCTATTGGGTATCGTATGACGAATGTTTTCACTCGTAAAATGCTCCTCTCAGATCACTTAGGAGCATTTTTCAAGTGAATTAGTCATGCGTGATACGAGACCCTGCAGAAACATTGGATTTTACGGCGGCGACATCTTTCATACCACATTCCAAAATAATAAATTCAAAGTTAAAAGACGTCGCCGGAACACACACACACACACACACACACACCAAAACAAAACAACCTTGCTCCAAACGAAGAACAAATTCAAACTACCCAGAGATCAGGAACCGAAGAAGACTGTTTTTTTAAGTGAGAATCCTTTTCGCAAAGCACAACGATGATGACAGAGGCAGTGAGGGGAAAACACTGACTGGGGGAGGACACGCTTACTCACAACCAGAACGTCATTCCAACTCATCAGTCCTGTGATACGCACACTGGCGTCCACTGAATGATGGACACAGCGTGCACGGTCAGAACGAAGAGACACCCGTGAGCGAGCTGACACGCTAACCAAATGTCCACAACACGAAGACACAAAGCGTGACTTGGTTAAAAAGGACAGACTGCGGGAAACCGACCCGAAAACAAGGACCCAGATCGAAGCTAAGCTAGCGACACTAACCGTCGATCGTCTCCATGCAGTTTACGAGTACAAATGGTTGATTCTGATAACGAAGCGACGAAACCGTAAGCGGCAGTAACCCCTAGGGTCGTAATTTAGTGTACACACAACTCTTGGGCCCCACATTGATCACAAGTACAGACCAATGTTTGAGGGTGTACGTTTGGCGGAGTTTATGTACCTTGTATTTACTCGCATGCCAGGTGAGTTATCGTAAGCGAGTCAGTTGTTTATTGTTGTGTTCGTGTTGACTGGGCTCATAGAACCAACTAAATGTGTTCATGTGATGTCTTTCGAGAGCTTATTACCTCCCTTGTTCGTTCTACAGACAAAAGGCTGTCTGCTCATGTCTTACGCTTACGGTTTCGTCGCTTCGTTATCAGAATCAATGAGCAGACAGCTGATCAGTAATTTGAAATATTTTCATATTTTCGTACCCCCCCCCCCCCCCCCCCCCCACACACACACACAAGAATGCACGTACGAACACGAAATGAATCTCTCTCTCTCTCACACACACACACACACAACCCCCCTCCTGAATCTTCCTTTCATCATGCAGTTTCGCTGCCCCCCAGTCACACCGAAACACAATACCCCGCCGCACAAACAAAACAGACCCCTGCACACACACACACACCCCCCTCCCCCCCCCCTCCCCCCAATGCAATCAGTCACCTTGTGAGACTTGAGCTGCTCCCGGACGCTGTCAAAGTCGGACCAGTCGAGCTCCACCCCGACAACAGCCTCGGCCTGCGTGACCCAGGTCTCCACGCTGTGGGAGACGTCCTCCACGGCATGCGCGAGGTCCGCGGCCTCGGACAGCTCCTGGGTCCTGTCGGCGGTGTGGGCCTGCAGCGACAGCCACTGGCGGTTGACAGAGGCGATGGTCTTCTGCACGTCCTGCTTCTCGCTGGGCTCGGAGCTGTGGCGGATGATGTCGCCGCCTTTGGAGCGGAGCTTGTCCAGGCTCTGCTTGAACTCCTCGAACTGGGACAGCAGGTCCTGGGGACAGAGAGAAGCGAGGTTTCGGGGGTCAAGGCGGGCACATGGAAAGCGAAGTATTTTGAAAGCACGCACGGACGCACGCACTCACTCACTCACACGCACGCACGCACGCACTCATACACACACACACACACACACACACACACACACACACACACACACACACACACACACACGATAATGCGATAGCTGGGAAAGCAGTACTTGATCGTGATCTGGTAATGGAACAGTTCCCAATATTGAAATTATGACATACCGGAAAATAGCACTTCGAATAACTCTGTTTTGGAAACATCTACGTTTCTTCGAATAGCACTACACCTCTCTCTCTCGATTGACAGGACGTTAAAATCTAATAACTAACTAACCCTCCTTTCCCCTAACCCCACCAGTTTAGTTTTCTGTGGGCAGCAAAAAATTATCATTTCATTTTGTTATTTCTTTTTTTCTTTTCTAATTGGCACTTCCTTTAACCGTACGGTGAATCTTCCAGACGTACAATGTAGGGGGAAAACCGACAAGGAAACAAAAACAAATCATGGAAGAAAAGAAAACAAAAGATAAAAAAAAATGTACAAAAGATGAAAAAGAAAAGAAAAAAGAAGACAAATCGGAAATAGAAGACGAAGATAAACAAAGACAGAA
This sequence comes from Alviniconcha marisindica, assembly GCA_018857735.1. NCBI lineage: Eukaryota > Metazoa > Mollusca > Gastropoda > Provannidae > Alviniconcha > Alviniconcha marisindica. Next base: position 379,698 of record JABMCL010001084.1, on the reverse strand, counting down.
AGTGAGAAAAAATGGTAGAAAAAAAAAAAAAAGAGAGAGAAAAAAGAAAGAAAGAAGGAACGAAGGAGGAGGGAAGAAATGAAGACAAAAAGAAAAAGAAAGAAAAAAGCAATATAAAGAACGCCGCACCAACAAGACCAACTTTAAACAAACTACTTTCCAAAGGCCACCGCAGATAATTAAGCAAAGTAAACATGGTGTTTAACGTCCACAGAAACCATGAAGATAAATAAGTCTCACTAAGTCCCGTTTATCCAACACCCCTTTAATAGCGGCGTCAGCGTTTTAACCGCTTTCTAAGCGTAAGCCGGCGTATCAGCACACAACCCCGTTCTCTGAACGTGTTTAAGCCCATGATCGATAACATCAGTCTGTGCGTTGCATCATTGTCCTACCCACCCTAGCCTTTCTGCAAGCTCAAAGACCCAGCACACACCGAGCACGGGCCGACAATAGTGCTGAATAAACATACATACACACACTCACACACACGCCTCACAATTTGATTGTAAACACGACGCGTACAATGTTTTCTGGACCTCTGCCAAACACTGAGATTGGTGTTACAGCACGGGTTGGAATCGATTTCAGGGACTGGGCACGTTTATAAAGACCGAGTATCAACCGTAATTAGGGTACATATTTTTACATCTCAAAGTCTAGTAGGCAAGGACAAAGGTGACTGGCAATGCGGGAAGAATAAAGTGTAGCTAGAGAGAGACGTTCTTCATAACACAAATCTGAAAAAAAGAATGACTGCTAGCGTTCTAAAACAAGATCCAAACACTGTTTAACTGGTAAGTGTCATTTTGTAGCTTGATAAAGGGTATTACCCGGAAAATTCGCATGCTGTGTTTTGTCCTAATAAATAAAGTTATTTTGAACCTTTTATGTGTTTGGATCTCGTTCTTCAACCTCGTTCTTCATAACATTGGACCAAAACAAAGGTAATATTTAGTTTGTATGTAGCTGTGGATTTTGTATAATCCTTTCTCCCTGTCTGACCCCCATCCCCGTTTATTTTCCTTCTGTGCGTGTGTGTGTGTGTGTGTGTGTGTGTGTGTGTGTGTGTGTGTGTGTGTGTGTGTGTGTGTGTGTCTTCTTTTTTTTTTAAGTGTTGAAAAAAATCTTAAGTAACTTGTAGCATATGCCAATAACGACATCATTACAATTTCAACTACAAACCAAACGTTTCCGAAGGCGGTCCATTAACCAAAAAGCCAAAGGAGTTACCAGCGCTCGGCTGACTGGTTCTTGATATTTAACGACCAGTTAACCGCAAAGGGTCATATCAGGGTGAAACACAACCCACCAAATCGCAAGTTTAAAACATCTGACTCGCAGTTATGGACACAAAACAGCCAACAGCCCAACCTAAACCCGTCCGTGGAATGCAAGCAATCACACCGTCGATAAGGTCCGCCAAGATCATATCCTCCAATAACTGGTTCAACAACCGACTATTTTTTGCACGAGCTAGCTGGAAGAATTCTGTAAGTAACTGAAACGTTTCGACAGATTTACAGCAAGATCATCAACCGTAACGAATAAACATCGTTGACCTTTTTTTTCCCCCTCCCTGCTATGAAAAAATAAATACAAATACATGTACAAAAACACACACAACCTAGCTAGCAAAAAGATATACACCAAACCTTTACGCAGCTGGGAGAGCCCCGGCAAGTGTATAGGGCACAATAAAGCCGCACAACCCAATGGCCCCCTATAGATCAATGCAGATCAAGGGAGACTGTCAAAAGGCGCTCACCTCTGCAACAGAAGCAACTGGCCTCCAAAGCCTTTAGAATCGGGACGCGTGCAAATGCGGGAGGCGGTGCTGCTTCAGTTGGACACACTCATGGGCACGCTTAATCCTACTCAGGCTTCCGCCTGGACGAGCCTGGGCCTGAACCTTGCCCGCCGCTTCTTCAGGTTCAGCAGCTCTTCTCCGTTTTGTTGTTGCTGTTCTTGTTGTTGTTTTCCTACGTGTTTCTATTTTTTTATTTCTAACTCTCCTCTCAAATTCTCCCTCAGAATCGCCTCTCTCGCCTCCCCACTGAAGCCTTCTTCTTCTTCTGCTTCTTCTTCTTCTTCACCCTAACATCTCGCAATTGAGAGTTCTACGATCTAGAACGAGTACTGCCACAACAACAACAAATCCCAAGCGAAGACGTTGCCGAAACACCCACGAAACCTCTCTCTCCCTCTCTGTCCCAGCGCACTGGACAGATAAGGCACCAGGTACTCCAGGTCTGTCCAAGACTTGTCTCGAGAGCTTCGCAATTAAGCCATTACCTGCCTCTACCCGGCAAGTCAGGCAAAGGGCAGGCGGCGCCAAAGAAAAGAGGGGATAAGGGTATGGGGGTGAGGTGGGGTGGGGTGGGGTGAGGGGTACATTTAAAGGTTGATCTGTCACCCGGTCCACCCGATCTCTGCTTGGCACCGCGTCAGGAGCCGAGCTGACAAGACTATCTAAGTATGCCAACAGCGGCAGCAGAGGTGCCGGCCAAAACGAAGGCGAGGAAGGCCGCAGAGAGAGAGAGAGAGAGAGAGAGAGAGACCAGGCTATAATAATATAGGAAAAGGCGGGTGTTGGGGAGATAACAAAAGAACAGTGTGCTTGCTAACTTACAAGGACTGCCAGGCAAACAAGCCACCCTGTCCAACGGCAACGCTCGCAGACACACGGGTCTCAGGAGTGGGTATAGATCTATCTACCCGCGTTTTGAGTGCCGCCTCGCACGTACTCGTCGCAACGGTACCCGAGGGTGCCAATTGCAATGGAGCCGAAACTACCAACGGGCCTCGAGCGTTGTAATAAGAGGGTGGAAGACAAAGGGCGAAGCAATTAAACATGTATACGTGTTAGAGCGGATCTTAGATTCTGAAGACTAAAAGAACCACCCAACAAACAGCACAGAGAAGGGGTGGAAATGGGACAAAATCTGGGGAAGGACCAACACACAAGCGTTACAAATAAATATTTTTCTCTTGAAGAGAGAGGAGAGAGAGAAGAGAGAGAGAGAGAGAGGAGGAGAGGGAGAGAGGAGAGGAAAGAGAGAGAGAAGAGAGAGAGGGGAGAAGCAGAGAGAGACAGACAAAGAGGAGGAGAGAGAGAGAGAGAGAGAGGAGAGAGACAGAGAGCAGGAGGAGCGAGAGAGACAAGAGAGAGAGAGACAGAGACAGAGACAGAAGAAAGAGACAGAGAGGCAGAGAGAGAAAGAGAGATGTGTTTCCCTACTATAAAAGAAGGCTCTGTTGAACTACTGGTTTCAAAGCAAAATAATATACATAAAGAACAAACAAACAAAACAAAACAAACAAACAAACTGCGATTTAATTAAAAACAAATTTACGAACGTTCTCACCTTCATTTTCGTTTCACTTTGTTACAATTCATGATGATTTTCTTTCTTTCCATTTCCGCATTTATATGTTGTCGTTTTTCTGCATCACACACACACACACTTTTTAAATATTTTTTATGTGTTTGGAAATTGTGTAAAGGGCACGATGGTCTGATTACGCCAGTAGACAATACACACCAGCTACAACCAATACAACCAGACAATTTAAACTTGTAACAGTTCAGTACTTCGTGAGACGAATTCGATTTAAATTTGAAGGCACGGCTGACTTTTTCACCTCAAAATATGCCACGACTATTTCTACCAATAAAACATATAATAATCCTACTACTGCTACTACTACTACTACTACTACAAAAATATCATATGAATGTAGGTAATCACACCGTGTGACTCAACAGCAGCATGTACTTCTTTTCATCACTTTTCTAACATTACACTCATTTTATCAGAACAACTAACAAACAAACAGCAGCAACGACGATAACAACAACAACAACAACCACACCTTCTGCTGTTATAGCTGATGTCCATCCGCAGTAAACTGAACCTCTTGAGTCTATATTATAAAACCGCAAATTCACACAGCGAATTTCTGTCAACCGTGGCGATCGACAAAGAAGAGAAGACACAACACATAATATATATGGAAGCACCCGTCTAACTCTCACTCACTGTTCACGAAGTGGCCAATTTATATGTAAAATAATGCTATGCTGTCAGTCCATAAATCTAGGAGTGGAAGAATGGCTCTTGGGACTGCATGCTTATCCTGAGCACGCCATTGTGCTGGAAGCGCCAAAATATGTGCTTGAATGATCTTGTGCCCAACGACCTGAGAGAGAGAGAGAGAGAGAGAGAGAGAGAGAGAGAGAGAGAGAGAGAGAGAGAGAGAGAGAGAGAGAGAGAGAGAGAGAGAGAGAGCGAGAGAGCATGTGTGAGTGTGAGCGTGTAGAGATAGTGTGTGTGCATGTGTGAGTGTGCGTGCGTGCGTGTGCATGCGCGCGCGTGTGTGTGTGTGTGTGTGTGTGTGTGTGTGTGTGTGTGTGTGTGTGTGTGCGCGCGCGCGCGCGCTCGCAATCGCGTGACTAAATATATACATACATGTGTACATGTATCTCTTTGTGTGTGCGCGAACGTGAATGCGTAACTGTATATTTGTGCGTGCAGTTCTTTTTAATTTTGTGCGTACGTGCGTGCGCGCGCGCGCGCGCGCGTGTTTGTGTGTGTGTGTGCCTGCGTATGCGCGCGCGCATCCGTGCCTGTGTGTAACCGCGACGGTTATAAAACGCACGAGCCCGGGTGCGTATGTAGCCGTGACAATGAAAACAAAAACAAAAAACAAAACAAAACAAAACAAAAAACAACAAACATCACTCACCTACCCACCTACAGCACAAAACAACAACAACCAAACAACACACACACACAGTCACAAACACAAATACACACACACACACACACACACACACGCACACACACAGACACACGCACGCACGCACGCACACACACAGACACACGCACGCACGCACACACACACACACACACACACACACACACACACACTAAACCACCACCACCACCTCCACCATGAAGGCAAAAGACAGCACGTTTAGTTCCAGACTCCGCTAGCCAGTACCAACCATCGAGCACTCCCCTGACGCTGGGTCCCCCCTTTCATAAAACACTCAATCTCGGCGGGCGGACAACAAAACCACCAGCGAACACAGCCAGCCCGCGAAAGAAAACTAGGGACAAAAGACAGGTAAGGAGAAGAAAATGATAGTTTACACCTGGCTGCACGTCAAAACCCTAGTCCCGTTTCAGGCCCTACAAGGCGTATACACCCGACTTTCCGGCTCTCAACTGTAGGGGTCGAACCCTTTACGCAGATAGAACACTCTCCGTGAAACCAAGGACCAGCCTTTCCTCTTGCTCGTTCCTTTCTCCTCGCCAGCCAAATCGACCTCCACAAAAAGTGCTCCGCCGGATAAAAGGTGCAGAGGCGCACGACTGGCGGGCGCTACAGCCACTGTTTTGCCTGTCTGGTGATCGTCTTCTCCTCAAAGGAGGCCGCGACAGCCTTTTGGTGATCGTCTTTTGCTTATAGTAGCCCGCGACCGCCTTTCTCAACATATGGTTAATTGTCTGCCTGTTTGGTGATCGTCTTTTGCTTAAAGGGGCCCGCTACCGCCTTTTGGTGATCGTCTTTTGCTTATAGTAGCCCGCGACCGCCTTTCTCAACATATGGTTAATTGTCTGCCTGTTTGGTGATCGTCTTTTGCTTAAAGGGGCCCGCTACCGCCTTTTGGTGATCGTCTTTTGCTTATAGTAGCCCGCGACCGCCTTTCTCAACATATGGTTAATTGTCTGCCTGTTTGGTGATCGTCTTTTGCTTAAAGGGGCCCGCTACCGCCTTTTGGTGATCGTCTTTTGCTTATAGTAGCCCGCGACCGCCTTTCTCAACATATGGTTAATTGTCTGCCTGTTTGGTGATCGTCTTTTGCTTAAAGGGGCCCGCTACCGCCTTTTGGTGATCTTTTGCTTTTAGTAGCCCGCGACCGCCTTTCTCAACATATGGTTTAATTGTCTGCCTGTTTTGGTGATCATCTACCGCCTTTTCTTCACATGGTTTGTCTGCTTGTTTGGTGATCGTCTTGTGCTTATAGTAGCCCGCGACCGCCTTCTCAACATATGGTTTGTCTGCCTGTTTGGTGATAGTCTTTTGCTTAAAGGGGCCCGCTACCGCCTTTTGGTTATCGTTTTTTGCTTAAAGGAGCCCGCTACCGTCTTCTCTTCACATGGTTTGTCTGCTTGTTTGGTGATCGTCTTTTGCTTAAAGGAGCCCGCGACCCCCTTTTCAACATATGGTTTGCCTGCCTGTTTGGTGATCGTCTTTTGCTTAAAGGAGCCCGCGACCCCCTTTTCAACATATGGTTTGCCTGCCTGTTTGGTGATCGTCTTTTGCTTAAAGGAGCCCGCGACCCCCTTTTCAACATATGGTTTGCCTGCCTGTTTGGTGATCGTCTTTTGCTTAAAGGGGCCCGCTACCGCCTTTCGGTGATCGTCTTTTGTTTAAAGAAGCCCGCTACCGCCTTCTCTATATACACATGGTTTGTCTGTCTGTCTGGTGATCGTCTTTTCCTTAAAGGGGCCCGTGACAGCCTTCTCAACAATTTGGGAGCCCGCGACCGCCTTCTCTACACATGGTTGGCCTGCCTGTTTGGTGATCGTCTTTTGCTTAAAGGAGTCCGCGACCGTTTTTTCACAACATATGGTTTGTCTGCCTGTTTGGAGATCGTCCTTTCCTTAAAGGAGCCGGCGACAGCCTTCTCAGTAATTTGGTGATCGACTTTTGCCTAAAGGAGCCCGCGACCGCCTTCAACACATTGTTTAATTGTCCAGCGTGTAGGACAGATCCAAACGAAAACTCCAAAATCATTCAGGTGTAAATGGAACGTTATTTATAAGTGTGTGTGGCGGGGAGGAGCGGTGTGTGTGTGTGTGTGTGTGTGTGTGTGTGTGTGTGTGTGTGTGTGTGTGTGTGTGTGGTTTACGTGCCTTATATTTTACTCGCACGCCAGACGAAAGTTACAGTAGTTGATTCAGGTCTTTGTTGTTGTGTGCGTGTGACGTCTTTCCAGCGCTCATTAACTGCCAAGTTTGTTGATGAAAATTCTAAATCAAGGCGTTCGTTTTCAAATGCCCCGTTGAGTTTATTTTGTTACAGAAGGCAGAAATCAGAAAGGCAGAATTTTCCTGGCAGTAGGCAAAGCATGCAAAGCTATGTTCTGACCTACCCCAGGCTTACAAGAAATAACCTCTGATAGCACTATGTCAGGTAGCAGTTAGGGGCTGAGGCTTATTTTCTGCGTCCGCGGTCCCCCATCGCGGTACGATGAAAATGAGTGTATGGGTGGCCAACACGGGACTGTAAAGAAGCAGACTCGGACCAGTCCAATGGCCAAGCGCTATGTTTAGCTGTTCGGAACGAGTACCGTCCACCACGTAACCATGACATAGGTGCAGGGTATACTTTTGCATAATTTCTATCGTTACGTCCTCGAGTTTGTCCTGCAAAAGGCCACGCAATAACATTTACGGCACTATAAATCAAATACCCTCCCCGTTTCCTCCCCCCTTTCTTTCACTCCCCTCTCCCCAAATTTTAGTTTCTTTGTTTTCTTTCTTTCTGCCTTTCTTTTTCTTTCTTTCTTTCTTTCTTTTCTTCTTCTTGTTCTTTTCTCCAGTTGTTGTTTTACAGGAAGTGCTTCCAAGCTTGGCGGCACAGTGGAGAGTGTGGTTAGCGCGGAGCGAGAGCACCCAATCTCGCCTTTGTCCCCGCCCAGAGATTTATTTCTCCGGAGTCAAAAAGGTGCAGACTACAAAAAACACCTTCGGGTGAGATTATAAACCGGAGTCCCCCGTGTGTATACATAGGCAAAAGAAAGGAAAAAACACACACAAAAAAACAACAACACATACGCACGATAAAGGTACAGCACTCCATGTCAGAGTTCGGCGGATTATGTAAACACCAGGGTAACTCAGCATGCACTAAAATGTCTGAGTCTACATAATGTTGAAGTGTGCGCGCGCGCATGCGTGCGTGCGTGCGTGCGTGTGTGTGTGTGCATTATGTGTGTTATTAGAAGAAGAAGAGTCTAATTTATTCCAAACATTTGCTAAAACCTTTCAACAACTGACGACAATACCACTAAGAGCGGCTGATCTGAGTTGAATAATGCCAGCACTGCTTTAAACCCTCGCCCAATGTACCGTCTTAAATCTCCCCACAATACAAAGCCTGATCGACAGAAAGGTCAACTGTGAAATGTGCTGACAAACTCTGTCGGGGAAAACTGTGCGATAAGGTAAACTCTCAAGTACACAGTGTTCAAATAACGGCCTCACACCCTTGACAAGACCCTTCAGTCCAGACCTTTGCGAGAAAATCTAGGCCGGTTTTAATACTTTTGAAGTTGGACACTTTCTCCTAAATACCGTCCTTCAGATTCGTCCTTCGCTATCAGACTCCCATTGCAGCTAATTTTACATGGGTCCTTTAGTTTTAACTCTTTCAAACACAAAATGTATCAAATTAACTAAGATGTTCGAAAATTGTATAACTATTGTGTATCGGGATGTGCAAGTGTATGCTCTACTGCTGTTGTCCTTATATGCATATCTGTTGGTATTTCACTGTGCTTTTGTTGATATTGTTTTCTGGCATGTAGTTTATTCCTTTTATAGCTGCGTGCACTCTCGGAAGATCTGAAGTGTTGAGGACCTTGAGACACTACCTGCGGGCTCAAAGCCAAGGACATCACATCATCGATCGCCTGGAGGTGATAGGCCTTGAAAAAAGGAAGCGCTAGACGATCTTCCTTGAAATGACGAGAGAGGATGTTCGTCAATCAGACGAACACTGGAACCTTTCAAAGGCAACTTTGGGAAAACTTCTGACAGACGGGCTGAAGCGCATATGGACTTTTCCGACTTTTGTCGTATGCATGTACGCAAATTTGTATTCCGCATTTCGTTATTCACCGTGCAAAGCCCGACGTGCTTATCCCAAAATGACTGAGGTATCACGCTATGGAAACTTGTACTTATTCATCATTCGACTTTTGTGGCACCTGCGTGCATGAACGTCACAATGGCGCTTTTCAGAAACGTCAGTAACACTGCGACAAGGATCAAAATAAAATAAGATTATTAAAGAAGGTGGTCCTCGAAGAGGAGGAGGAGGAGGAGGAGGAGAAGGAGGAGCTTTTTTGGTAAAAGTGCGAGATTTGAATCTTGCTCCTGTTCAAATAACGGCCTCACACCCTTGACAAGACCCTTCAGTCCATACCTTTGCGAGAACATCTAGGCCGGTTTGAATACTTTTGAAGTTGGAAACTTTCTCCTAAATACCGTCCTTCAAATTCTGCACTGCTTCTGTCGAGCAGCTAAATCGCCTGTGCTCTTCCCGATGGCAGTCGCCGATGATACCATGCAGCATTAAGGGGTATTGTTGGTCTGAAAGACCAAGGCCAGATTCGGGTGGGGGGGGGGGGGGGGGGTGGTGGTGGGCGAGGAGCCAGAGACACTAAACTAGTACCTGTTAATGTGCCCCACAGATAGATATAACTGCCGTTTGCTTTTGAAGACGGCATGATTACGGACCGTCTCCGCCTAAACAGCCGCGGGCAATCCCTTGGCACACAACCTCTTGAGAACGGCCATGGAGCCCGATTTGAGACCCCGATCACCTGGCACACTTAATTCACATGACGGCCAAAGCACAATGGGCTCATTTTCTCTTTCACTACAACGGGCGCAGGCTTATTTATCTCATGCTCGCTCACGCTGAAACGGACTCTCATTTCAGCGGAAGGTATCTGTTCCGGTTTAAAGGAGCATTTTGCCGACCTTTTGTGAATAACCAACAACCATTTTATATATACTTAAACAACAAAAACTAATCATCAGTAGATCAGCCACCATCAAAGCGGAACAGAATAAATCTGTCTCCACAGAACTCCTACTATTCTGACAATCTGTTACGGTCAGTCTGTGCAAAAGCGTAAAGCTGGACAGCATTTAGTAGAAACAATTTTGATTAATTAAAGCATACCAACATATAATAACACAATATCTTAGGGGGGGGGGGGGGGGGGGGGGGGCGTCAAACAAGGAAACTTATTTGAGACGATCAAAATAACAAGCGTATGATGAGGTGGGCAGGCTAACATTGTCGACAGCACTTGAGAAAATTGCAATTACAGCAAGGTTTTTGTTGAGACAGGAAATGTGTCGGTTGTCTTCCTGACCCATATGTATCGTAAAGTTAACACCCCTCGCGAACACTTAAACATATTCGCATGATACTGACATGGCCCGAGATGCTGAAAACACACGCGCGTGCGCACTGGGGTTGTTGTTTTATGCACGAGTTGACACTGTGCTTCCCGCACACACACACACACTCTCACTCACACACTCACTCACACACGCACTCACGTACGTACACACGCACACACGCACACACACACACACACACACACACACACACACACACACACACACACACACACACACATCCCGCACATACACACACACACACACGCACTCTCTCTCTCTCTCTCTCACACACACACACACACACGCACATACACACACAAACACCCCACACACCCTCACACACACACACACACACACACGCCCACTGACTGACCTGATGGGCCAGCCTGGCCTGGGGGATGCTGACGATGCGTTGCTGCAGCTGCTGGTCGGCCTGCTGAAGCCAGGCGGTGACGACGGCCAGCGTGGCGCGGTACTCCTCCCGGTCCTCATGCAGGTGGATCAGCTCCTCCTCCTTCTCCCGCAACGCCAGCGACACCTGCAGACACAGTGGCCCAGTGGGTCAGCCCACCAACAACATTTTTTTTTTCTTCCCCCCTTTAGGGTGGAGTTGGTTGAAGTGTTGCTTTACGTCCACAGAAACCGTAGGCTTATTAGGGACGGGAGCCCAGGACGTCCACCTCGACTTTCACACAGCTCCTGAGCTCTGCAGGGTGGAGTGCATGTGCCTTGTTTATGTACAGTGGCCCAGTGCGTCAGCCCACCAATAACAGGCGTTGTTTATTTTGTCTTTTAAGGATGGAGTTTATGTACCTTGTTTATGTACCTTTTACGTACCTTTAATTCTTCTTAATTCTAAGTTCTGGACAGGAAAACAACGTAGCTCAACCAAAAACAGATAAGTGGCTTAGCTCTCCATCTAAATTTTTTCATCGTTTTTCACCGTTTAACTGTTGTTTAAGTGTTGTTTTGTAGGGGATTATTCCCAAAATTTTATGTTGTGTTTTGTCCTAATAACTACCGTTCTTTTGAATCTTTTATGTACTTGGATTTTATGTACCTTGTATTTACTCGCATGCAAGGTGAGAGTTACTGTAGGTGATTTGTCTTTGTTGCCGTGTTCGTGTGGCGTCCTTCGGTGCTGATTAACTCCCCTTGTTTGCTGATTCCACCAACGGCAAGTTGTTTTCAGGATGGAGTTCATGTGCTTTGTATTTACTCGCATGCAAGGTGAGAGTTACTGTTGGTGATTTGTTTCTTCGTTGTTCTGTTCGTGTGACGTCTTTTGGGCGCTGATTATCTCCCTTTGTTGATTCCACCAACGACAAGTTCACTGGGACCTTGTGGTGAAGTCTGAACTACTCCAGTTTCATTCTTAACTGTCTTCAGTCTTCAATTCTGGTGGTATAAGCCAATGGAAATTGCTCAAACTCATGAGCTATCTGTTTGGCTAAAAGAGTGTCTTTTAAATGGTTGCCACTTGTGTCATGACATTCTTTTACCAACTTTTCCCTTCGGGGAAGTCAGAATTTCCCACGAAGTGATTCCAACTTATGTCCATGCAAGCATCACACAATTCAAAGTGAACTATGTCAGCTTCATTTCATTGCATTCTTTTACTAATCTACTTTAGTACATAAATCAATACAAGTCATTGTTCTAACATCACTTTCTCACACTGATGCAGTCACTGCAGATTTCTCAAATAAAACTTCCTACATTACGCATTCTCAGCTAAACCCTGCTAGGGGCAATCACTCTACTCTAGAAAAGGTCAAACTCAATACCTCTTTCTCAAGGTCATGCATTTCTGCCAGCTGCTGACGCATCTCTTGAGGCACATCCCGACCCAGTGACGCATACTTCGTCTCTTGCAGAATGGTCAGGCGTCGCATCTGCTCCATGCGCACCGAGATCTCTTGCTGGAAGATCTGTGTAAAAGCAGCAACAAGCAATCTCTTTAGAGGCAGACCAAATGGAC
>JABMCL010001084.1:337500-362500 GCA_018857735.1 Alviniconcha marisindica | reverse complement strand
TGATCACTTAGTATGCTTTGTGGGTTGGTTTGCTTTTAATTTTTGAAACTTGTTTGTAACAAATCCAGCTATTTAGCTGCCATCCAGCATGCTTCACCATTTTCATTTTCTCTTTAACTCTGTGTGTGTGTAGGGGGGTGGGGGGTGGGGGGGTTGCATGCATGGATAGTGTGTGTGTGTGTTTGTGTGTGTGTGTGTGTTTGTGTGTGTGTGTTTGCGTGTGTATGTGTTTGTGTGTGTTTGTGTGTGTGTGTGTGCGTGTGTGCGTGCGTGCGTGCACATTTCACTTCTGAAACAAAGAACTAAGTTGACTGGACCTGACTGTTAAAACCACTGCATTACAAATGACTCCTTACCTTGACCTTGTCTAGCTGGGCGTCCAGTTCCTGGGGTGAGGTGAAGGCACCCGAGTCCACCTGCTGCCACTCCGTCTCCAGCTGCTCCAGTGTATCGCCCAGCTCCTGAATACCCTCCTGAAGGAACCACCAACAAAGTGATCACACAGCATAACTATATATTCTCATTTGTCTTTTTGCCGCAGCTATATTTTTGTGCAGATGCTCCACTTTATAGTAAGTCATCTTCAACCTTAGTTCAGACAGGCAAACTTAACAATAGCCAAGTCAGCAAGAAGCTGCCTGAGCATCCATGTACATGTACTAAAATATTGTGAAGGTGCTGGAAAACAGCTGCACACACAAAATCTCACCTGGCTCCATGTTATAATAATAATAAAAGTATTTGTAAAGAGCAAAATCTTGTCCATACAGACTATTCTAGGTGCACACACACACACACACACCCACACCCACACACACAGGCACCCACACACACAAACATTCTGACTGTACAAAGCTGTTCACACGCAAGAACAAAAACAGAGAGACTTCAGAAATGATTGCTGACCTGGAACGTGTGCCATTGTGAGGTCTTGGTCTCAAGCAGCTGCTGTTTCTTTTGCGATGCTGCCATGACATGTGCCAGGCGCTTGTTGACGTTGGCCATGGACTGGTGCAGAGTCTCTGTGTCATTGGCATCAAGGGTGTTGAGCAGTTTCTCTGACAGCTCCATCACTTGGTCCATCTCATCCTGGCACAGGCTGGCTTCTGAGAAATAGTCCTGAGACACAGATACGGATGATGCAGTTCATATTTAAGATTAATAATCCACTGTAATATACATTTAGAACAATGCAAAGGTTAAAGAGTTGACAGTTTACAAAACAAAACAAAAAGAAACAAAAAAATTACACATGACAAAAAAACATAAAAAGAAAAGAAGCACTTCCACCCCATCCCAGAGTGGGTTTGGTGGATATGAGAAGACTAGCTAATTCCAAAATCATCCAAACAAACAAGTCCAGACTTTTCATGATTCATGCCAGTTCATAAGTCAAGTATCAGCCTGAACCAGGAGGAGAAATAAGAGACTTTTCTGGTTCTATTTACATGCAGCTTACATCTTTTATTATGACAAAGAAACCAAACAAATGCTTGGACACAGTCACACAGAGGACCAGTAAGTATAAGCACCCTGCATAACATCCACAGCTGTGTTTCATAATGTGAACCACAGTAAAGCTGACTTGCATGCTCTAAGCAGAGACCGCCTGCCTGTGAACCTTTCTCACATCAGTGCCATAGTTGGTCATGACATACTCAATCCCAGCTCTTCCTCACATCAGTGCCATAGTTGGTCATGTCATACTCAATTCCAGCTCTCCTTCCTCACATCAGTGCCATAGTTGGTCATGCTGCACTCAATTCCAGCTCTCCTTCCTCACATCAGTGCCATAGTTGGTCATGCTGCACTCAATTCCAGCTCTCCTTCCTCACATCAGTGCCATAGTTGGTCATGCCACACTCAATTCCAGCTCTCCTTCCTCACATCAGTGCCATAGTTGGTCATGCTGCACTCAATTCTAGCTCTTCTTCCTCACATCAGTGCCATAGTCGGTCAATTCCAGCTCTTCATTTCCAGCATCAATGAAAACATGGACTCTTAAATTCAGCTTCATCATGGATCATTTCCCTTCAGACGTCCATTCCTGTAGCCTTCATGAATGCCACTGTCCTCTCCAGCCCTTCAAAGTCACTAACTTCTCTCTCATCTCTGACTGGCCAACTCTCTGCTTGTTGAAGAGATGGGTATTTAGAATGTTGCTTTCTGGTTGAAGTCTAAACAGGATGACTTGCTCAGCTCTGGTTAGGCAATAGCAGCAGTCCAAGTTGTTATGACTGAACATGTCTGTCAGTTTTCAGGCTGTGGCACAACCAGATCCAAACACATAAAAGGTAAAAAAATAAAAAAAGATTTAAAAAAGCTGTTTATTAGGAAAAGACAAAACCAGCAAATTTATCAGGGTAATTTATGAAAGGTTCAAAAGAATGCTATTCATTAGGACAAGACAGAGCCAGCAAATGTTCACAGTAATTTATGAAAGGTTCAAAAGAATGCTATTCATTAGGACAAGACAAAACCAGCAAATTTCCAAGGTAATCTTGATTACCCTGAAAATGTGCTGGTTTTGTCTTGTCCTAATAAATAATGTGGTTTTGAACCTTTCATGCGTCCAAATATTTGCTAGTTTTGTCTTGTCCTAATAAATAGCATTCTTTTGAACCTTTTATGTGTTTGGATCTTGTTTTAGAATGCTGGAAGTCATTCATGTTTCAGATTTTGGGGCATAACCAGTTATGGCAGAGATGCAAGGCTAAAAAAGAGAGAAAAAAGGTCAGAACTGGATGCTCTGGGTGTGGGTGACCTATGCATAAGAGGATATAATATACTCACAGTATACTCAGACAGAGTCTGGTCCACACTGCTGTAGTCCATGCCATCGATGCCGGAGTCAAGCAGCTCCTCTGCCCCTCTCAGCCAGTCAGAGACCTGATGCATGGAGGTCTCCAGCTGTTTCCTGTCTGTCTTGGCGTCTTGCAGGTACTGCTCCTTCTTCTGGATAGCCTCCTGTTGTTGCAGACAATGGTAAACAGTCAATAGTAGTACTGTAACTGATGACAGCATTCTGTTGTTACAGTCAATGGTTAACAGAAACAGTAGTACTGTAACTGATGACAGCAATCTGTTGTTACAGTCAATGGTTAACAGCAATAGTATTGTAACTGATAACAACATTCTGTTGTTACAGACATACTAACCGATGGCAGCATTCTGTTGTTACAAAGGTTAACAGCAGTAGTACTCTAACTGATGATAACATTCTGTCATTGCAGACAATGGTAAACAGTCAATAGTAGTACTGTAACCAATGGCAGCACTTTGTTGTTACAAAGGTTAACAGTAGTAGTACTGTAACTGATGACAACACTGTCATTGCAGACAATGGTTAACAGTCAATAGGAGTACTGTAACTGATGATAACATCATGTTGTTGCAGACAATGGTTAACAGTCAGCAGTAGTACTGTAACTGATGACAGCATTCTGTTGTTATAGACGATGGTTAATAGCAGTAGTACTGTAACTGATGACAGTATTCTGTTGTTGCAGACAATGGTTAACAGTCAACAATAGCACTGTAACTGATGATAACATTCTGTTGTTACAGACAATGGTTAACAGTGAATAGTAGTACTGTAACTAATGATAACATTCTGTCGTTACAGACAATGGTTAGCAATCAGCAGTAGTACCGTAACTGATGGTAGGATTCTGTGGATGTAGAAAAACTTAACAAATGTTTTATACAGAATATTACCATCCATTCAATGTTAATTCAGATTTTGCTGCAGGCAAGGAATTTCCAGACCCAAAGCCAGTTGGTCAGTGAAAACATACTACCTCATAAACAAGTTACCTCCCCTCTACACTTCATTTCCCCATTCCAGACTTCTTTTTCAATCTTTCAGAAATAGTCCCATTCCCCACCCCACCCCTTTTCCCTGAGTGATTCTCTGTGATAGTCTCTCCCCCCCCCCCCCCCCCCCCACCGAGTGATTCCCCCCTCTCTCCCCTAACTCCTCTCATACCAATACTCAAGGAGAAAAAAACGTAAGATTCAAAGGTTCAGTCAACTTCCATAACACATCCCTCACACTCACAGACACATCACTACATGGAGAAGGTCTGTCATTTTAAATGATCTCTCTCACCACTTGAGTCTTCTTTGTTTTCTTGTTCCAGGTGCTCAGTCAGGAGACTGCTCAGAGAATGCTAAGGTACGTAAGCAAACATGGTGCTTACCATCCACAGAAACGATAAGGATGATTAGGGACAGGTAGAAGGAGGGGGTACAACAGAGGATGCTGTAATGTGTTCACTTTGTAACTTGATATATCTGCCTCTTCCCCAATTCATCCCGATACATGTATACTCTTTGTAGTTGACTGGGTGCTAAGCATCAAGCAGGAATCCACCCTCTCCCCAGTACCTGTATGGAGTTCTGGAGGACCTCAACCTGATGCACTTTCTCAGAGAACGGCTCTGGCACCGGCTCCTGCAGTCTCTGGAAATGACTCAGCTCCACCTCTGCCTTCTGCTTGATGTTGCTCAGCTTCTGGAGAGCTTCACTGGACACCATCTGCAGTGATACAGACAGCCACCAAGTCGGTGTGATTCAACAGTTACATACTAATACATTAACACTCAGCTTCTGAAGAGTTTCTGTGGACAGCGTCTGCAGTGGTACAGACATCCATTAACTCAGTATGATTTAAAAGTTTCACCTTAATACATTAATACTCAGCTTCTGAAGGGATTCAGTGAACAATATCTGCTAAAGACACAGACATCCACCAACTGAGGTCACATGATTCAACAATTACAAAAAGTAATCATAACCCTGTATTGGAGAAATACACACGCACACACACACACACACAGAGGCATGTGAACACACGCACACACACACACACACACAGAGGCATGTGAACACACGCACACACACACACACACACACAGAGGCACATGAACACACACACACACATGCACGCACACACACACACATACACATGCACACACACACACACACACTCACAAACACACACACACACCCTTACCTTGTGTTTGTCCATGACAGGATCCACTTTGTCAGAGTCCAAGTGCAGAGGTCTGAGAGACGCCAGGATGTCCTCCTTCTCCTCCAGCCAGGCTATCGTCTCGTTCATGGACGCCTCAAAGTCTTCACGGTCATGCTGAATCCGCCGACACTGCTCAATGCCAGTGTCCAGCGAGGCACAAAGGTCAGACAACTGCTGCTTGGCCGTCTCCACCTGAGAAAGCACCAGAGTTCTGTCGTCCTGGGAGCAGTCGGCGGCAATCTGCTGGGCATGGTCCTCGGCAATGCTGATCTGAGGCTGCAGTGAGGACAGCTTCTCCTGGAGTTCCTGGAGACATGGAAAGCATCATGGTGAGTACTCGTGATTAGCAAAGGATTGGGCACTGCAGCTGTTGAACAGCTGCCAGTGACAGAGAAATCAAAGTCCCCTTTGCACAGAGCCTGGAACTGTCACAGTCTCCCCTGTTAAAGATAGGAGTAGGTCAGACATATATAATAATAATGTACATTTATCATGCTCTGAGCACTGACACAATGCATATTAACCTAAGTACAATATTCTATATGCATATAGAGCAATCCTACCAAAACAATTTACACAAAGTATTATATGGAAACACCCACACCCACACACTGACTGTAGCAGAAAGTGAGTACTGATATTAGTTGGGGTGGAAATACTGTGAGAAGAGGAATACATAAGTCATAATGCTTTATAAGCTTTGCCTAATTATAATGTCTGCCTTCCAGACAGGTTCCATCAAGTTCCTTTGTCAACAGTCCTCTTCCAACATAGACTGAAGTGTGTCATGAACAGTAAATCAGACTCTGACTGGTAATTTGGTGACTTGTGTTTCACCCTGATATGGCCTCTGCAGTCAACTTGGCATTACACAGCTAAAAATCAAATGGCCTCTGCAGTCAACTTGGCATTAAATATCTAAACAAACCAAGCAGTCATGTTCATTTTGTATTTCTGGAGACATTCAGGCACAGCGACTGTCTTTGCAGTCAACTTGGCATTAAATACCTAAAAATCAAGCAGTCATGTTCACATTGTATTTCTGGAGATGTCCAGGCACAGTTACAGCCTTTGCAATCAACTTGGCGTTCAATACCTAAAAATCAAGCAGTCATGTTCACTTTGTATTTCTGGAGACACTGAGGCACAGTGACTGCTTTTGCAGTCAACTTGGTGTTCAATAACTAAAAATCAAGCAGTCATGTTCACCTTGTATTTCTGAAGACGTTCAGGCACAGTGATGCCCATGTCCGTGACGGACTCCAGCTCCTTCTGCCCATCCTCCAGCGCTTTCTGGATCTCCGCCAGCTGAGCCTCGTGCTGTTGCCGCACTGCCAAGGCTGCTTGTCGGCTGCTGCGACAGCCCACCACACGGTCCACGAGCAGCTCGTACTGTGAGGTCAGGCGGAGGATGTCTTCGGCCTGACTTATCTGTCCCTCGGCCCGCAGTGGCTCCACTCGGCTGTTCAGCTCAGCGATGGTCGGCTGGTACTCAGCCAGCAACTTCTCCAATGCCTGGAGCAAAGGGAATGGAGGATTATGGCTTTGCTGTGCTGTGACCAGCAAGAAAGGCAGGTTACAAAGCATGCTATAAAGCAAATGAAGTTATGACAGTAGATTCAATTTTGCCAGAAAATGTGTCATCAACGTCACTACTCCCCACCCCTACCTCCATATCCTTTTTCACCAGCAGTTCTCCACAAACTCAACAACAACAAAAACTTATAAGCCCTTCTGCCTGATGACCTACCCCTACATATTTTAATCTGCAAGCCACTTTTCACCATCAACAGCCTCTTACTCTGATTAATCAAAGCGACAGACATGAAAACTCTAACAGCACAAAGTATGCAGCCCTCGTCTAGATGTCCAAGTTTGACTGGAACATTACGGGCATTAACTGCTTCCCCACACACCTTCAGCACATGTGTAAAATACAACCACCATGACTGTTTAGCAGACCATTCAGTCAGGTCCATGCCGTTCCAAGCCACTCAACACAAATGGAGATTATAACACACAAGGGAGTTAATTAGCACTCGATATACATAACACAGTTACAACAGCAAAGACCTGAGTCGCCTACAGTAACTCTCACCTGGCATGCGTGTGAATACAAGGTGCATAAACTCCACCAGAGGTACATCCTCAAAAAAGGAAGTAAGTAAACATTTTGCTTAACGTCCACAGAAGCAAGGATGCTTATTAGGGACGTGGCCAGGGAGAGAGGGGCCAAGAGAGTGAAGGTTCGACTGCGCACATTGACTCAGAAGACCGAGGAGGCCGTGGACCGCTGCCAGAACAATGGAAGTGTTACGGCAGTATCCCCTTGCCATTGCTGTTTCAACTGCTATGCGGGGCATCAAAAAAGGATGCACCCCAGTGGCATACACACCCTACATTTCAGGCACAATCAGTGACACAGGTGTGCACAGGCATAAGCTAGAACCAGTTTTTATTCAAGACCAGACATAGTCTTTTGATCTTGAAACTGGCTCAACATATAAACATACAAATACACACATTTACATGTTAGCCTCAAAGTGAACTGTCACAAATCCGAAACAAAAAAAAGGCCCCGAGCGCTCATAAAGATTATAACCATAAGAGCCCCTCTTACCTCCAACTGCTGCAGGGAGTCATGTGCATGCTGTGTGGAGGGACCTGTGGGGCAGTCAGCAGCTTTGATTCGGTCATGCATGCTGTCCAGCCAGGCCGTGCTGGTCTGCACGCTGTCCTGTACCTGGCGCCGTGATGACAGGCTGGACTCCAGGGACTGCAGCCGCTCCGACACCAGCTGGGAGGTGCTGGAAATGCAGGGACACAGGTATGTTCACAGGTGAGGCTGAATACACTGCTACAGTTGTGGGACATGCTTGTGTGCATGCTGAATTGCCCTGTGAGGGATGATTACAGTTTTCTGACATGACTGGACTGTATTATGAATCCAGTGGTACCCATCAGGTAAATTATCTCTAGCACCAGCTGGGATGTGCTGGAAATGCAGGGACACAGGTATGTTCACAGGTGGAGCTGAACACAATGCTACACGTGTGGGACATACTTGCCTGTATTCCAGCAGTGAGGGAATTTTACAATGCTACAAATGTGGGACATTCTTGCACTGTATTATGTATCAGTGGTAACCCATCAGCTTATCTCTGACACCAGCTTGGAGGTGCTGGAAATGCAGGGATACAGATGTTCACAGGTGAGGCTGAATGCAATGCTACAGATGTGGGACATGCTTGCACTGTATGACATATGCAGTGGTACCCATCAGAACATTACTATGATCTGGCAGTGAGGGAATTTTACAATGCTACAGCTGTGGGACATGCTTGCACTGTATTATGTATCCAGTGGTACCCATCAGGGTATCTCTGACACCTGCTGGGACACAAGTATGTTCACAGGTGAGGCTTAATGCAATGCTATAGATGTGGGACACATTTGCATATTTTTGTATGACATATCCAGTGGTACCCATCATGGTATCACAATGATCCGGCAGTGAGGGAATTTCAATGTTCATCAGGTGTGAGTGAGTCAGAAAATGGACACCCTCTTCAGTGGGCAGGGTAGGTTCAGAAGCTCAGAAGACAAACTCAGCTAATGATCTTTGGTGGTGAGTGTCCTCATATGCAACCACACTCTCAGGAGTGGGTAGGGTAGTGAGTGAGTGAGTGAGTGAGTCAGTCAGTCAGTCAATCAGTTAGTCAGTCAGCCAGCCAATCATGTGCACACTTGATGGGGGACCTACTGTATCATACTGATGCATAGCAAAACATAATAGTGATCTAAAACACATGTGACAGCAAGCTTTATGTCGAGGCCGACCTGTTGAAGGTGTCTTGTAGGGATGCCAGCTGCTGCTCTAGCACTGGCAGGTCATTTTCATGGAGACGAACTTTGAACCCTTCTCCTCTCTCCACTGTCTCCCGCACCAATGACTTGAAAATGTGGGCTGTGTTGGCCAGTGCCTGCAATCCAAAAAGTGAGAGTAAAGAAATTAAACACAAAAAATAAAAGGTGAAATACAGAAGCGAATAACACCGGTTATATTTTACACTGTTACATCAGCATATCACATCTAGCAACCTTGCCTCAAAACTGCTGTGGTCAACTCATCGTGTGCCACAGCCCACAGAATAATTACCACACATGAATACATTCCTTTGCCATTTTGCCAGGACTTTTGTCATGTGCGATCAGAATTGCTTCACTTTGTAGCACTCAGGTTTTCCTTCTGACACCTCAGTAGAAGAGTTGGTGGGCAGGTCACTACCACATGCAATGACACCACAGAGCAAATTCTCACCTTGTACTGCAGAACTAATCTGTGTAGCACGGTCAGTAAGACAGGTAACTATGGTATGCAATGACTCCACAGAGCAAATTTTCACCTTGTACTGCAGAACTAATCTGTGTAGCACAGTCAGTTAGACAGGTAACCACAGCATGCAATGACCCCACAGAGCTAATTTTCACCTTGTACTGCTGTCAGCACAACAAGAACCTCACCTTGTACTGCTGAACTTGCTCCTCCAGTTCACAGTCAGCACAATAACCTTACCCGTACCTTGTACTGCTGAACCTGCTTCTCCAACACCCCCAGGGCACAGTCAGCACAACAAGAACCTCTCCTGCAGATCACAGTCAGCACAACAAGAAACTCTCCTGCAGAACACAGTCAGCACAACAAGAACCTCTCCTGCAGATCAGTCAGCACAACAAGAACCTCTCCTGCAGATCACAGTCAGCACAACAAGAACCTCACTCTGTACTGCTGAACCTGCTCATCCAACACCTCCAGATCATAGTCAGCACAACAAGAACCTTGTACTGCTGAACTTGGTCCTCCAACACCTCCAAATCACAGTCAGCACAAAAAGAACCTCTCCTGCAGATCACAGTCAGCACAACAAGAAACTCACCTTGCACTGCTGAACCTGCTCCTCCAACACCTCCAGAGCATGGTCAGCATACCAAGAACCTTACCCTTACCTTGTACTGCTGAACCTGCTTTTCCAAGACCCCCAGGGCACAGTCAGCACAACAAGAAACTCTCCTGCAGACCACAGTCAGCACAACAAGAGCCTCACCTTGTCCTGCTGAATCTGCTCACCCAACACCTCCAGATCACAGACAGCACAACAAGAACCTTGTACTGCTGAACTTGGTCCTCCAACACCTCCAGAGCACAGTCAGCACAAAAAGAACCTCACCAACACCTTCACAGCAAAGTCAGCACAACAAGAACTCATCTTGTACTGCTGACCTTACTCCTCCAACACCTGCAGATCACAGTCAGCACCAGAAGAACATCACCTTGTTCTGCTGAACCTGTTCCTCCAACACTCCCTCCCCCCCTCCCCCACACCTTCATCACAGTCAGCACAAGAACCTCACCTTGTACCGCTGAACAAGCTCCACATGAACCTCACCTTGTACTGCTGAACATGCTCCACAAAAACCTCACCTTGTACTGTTGAACCTGCTCCTCCAGCACCTCCAGAGCACAGTCGGTGGGCAGGTCAGAGCTGCAGGTGATGTCTGTCTCATGACACCAGCGTTCCACTTTCTGGGTGTCGGCCTCATACAGACGTCTGGCAGCTGCGCAGTTCCTCAGATGTGCTTCCTGCTGCTTCAAGCGCTCAGCCAGCTGCTTCTGCTGCTCACCAAGCTCTGGTGGTAAAAACAGGATCATTGAACTATGCTCTACATTGTAAAGTGCTGGAATGAAAATAAAAAGGTTGTTTGCAACTACATATTATATGCTAACTCTGTGTGTGTGTGTGTGGTGTGTGTGTGTGTGTGTGCATGCATGTGTGTGGGTGTATGGGGTGTGTGTGTGTGTGGGTGTGTGTGTGTGTGTGTGTCCCCCTGTGTGTTTGCATGCCTGCATATATGCATGCATACAAGTGTGTGTGTGTGTGTGTGTGCGTGCGCACATGTGTGCACATGTGTTTATCCACATGCGCACATACATGCATACGTATACATAGCTTTTCTGCCTGTCCATCCATACGTCCCTGCCTGTTTTACTGCTGTGACACTCAAGGCAGACAAGACATGAAAACCCACCTGCAAGTCTGGCATCCACCTGGCCAGCACCTTCCTCTGTGCAGTCCTCCTTCAGCTGCTTAGCGCTGGTGTTCAGATCCTCAAGCTGGGCCGTCCGGCTCTGCACCTTGGCTGCCAGACTCTGCACCACACACCACCATCAGTTGGATCATCACGACTATTACAGAACCAACGGTCTTCTTCTTCTTTTGTATAGTGACCATTTCAACATTCTGAAGACTCGTGATGCTTTTGGTGCAAGCTGAGTTATTTTTTGAGTGTCCATAATCCATCAAACTCTTGACACGGACTACAGGCTCTTTAACATGCATGTGCGAGCTGTTTGCATTCGTGTATACACATATACATATACCTCGGCTTATAGCCTCATCTGAAGGACTTTTGTAGAGTCTGCACAGAATTCGACTCCAGAGAAATCTCAGGGTGTTTGCAAAGCTTAGCACATAATGTTCACCCATCCAATTGGTGACCACGCTCGATCATGTTGAACTTTGGCTTTTGAGAGTGAGTACTCGTGCTCTGCACAACTGACTCTCCACAAATGATAGTGTAGAGCAAGAGCACTTGCTCTTTAAAGCCAAGCTTAGCATGATCACCACACAGCCAGGATGGGTGACCAGTACCTGCTAGGCTTTGAGCCTGCCTGAGATTTCTCCCCAAGTCAAATTCTGTGCTGACTCTACAAAAGTCCTCTGGATCAGGCTACAAACTGAGGTCCCCTACATGTATACACATGCAAAAAGATCACAAAAGCAATTTAAAGAGTTCAGTGAATAACACTAAAAAATCTAAAATAATCCAGAATACACCTTTAAAAAAAAAAAGGTGAAGCACAGTGAGTCTGCCTGAGAGTGGAGAATAGTGCTACGTAAGTGTTTAATAATAAATAATTATTGTCACCACACTTTTGACATTCATACAAGCATCCTAACAGATCATACTGGTATATTTAGTAAAACAAAATTTAACAAAAATTAACATGTGTAGATGTGATAACAAATTTATAGCACTCTCATGGCTGGTGATATGGTGTAAGGGTTTCTATGAACCTTTAATCTTAATGTTAAACCTTTTTCCCTCTTTTTTTTGTTTTTTGTGAGGTGGTTGGGGGGGGGGGGGGGAGGGCGCAGGAAAGGGTGAAAATTGTGTTAATCATTAACATATAACCATCTTAAACAGCACCTAAACCAACACATCTGTTCACACACACATGAACACACACACACACACACACATGCACGCACGCACGCACACACACTGGTTCATACACACACATGCACACACACACACACACACCCTCTGTCTGTCTCTGTCTCTCTCTCTCCAAAACCATGCTGAACTGAAAAATTAAACATCATCACACATTAAATGTATTAGTCCACACAATTCAGGTAAATTACTGTACACATCAAGACATTCTGAGACTGCTTGGGATCAACAGCCAGATACCCACTGATACTGTTACATACCAATGCATGTAACAGTAAAGTGCAAGAGTGGAAGAGTGGAAAGTGGAACACAGCGTGAGTCATGTCAATCACCCGTGACAGATCAAACAAAGTGATCTTTTAAGGGAGTAATTAACTTACAGTACAACCCTCTCCTTTCAATCCAAACTGCTTGTGCATGGTGTGTGTGTATGTGTGTGTGTGTGTGTGTGTGTGTGTGTGTGTGTGTGTGTGTGTGTGTGTGTGTGTGTGTGTGTGTGTGTGTGTGTGTGTGTGTGGTGTGGTGTGGTGTGGTGTGTGTGTGTGTGTGTTTGTGTGTGTGTGTGTGTGTGTGTGTGTGTGTGTGTGTGTGTGTGTGTGTGTGTGTGCACGCGTGTACACATGAGCACCCCTAACAAAGCTCTTACTACTGTTTTTATTTCACTTGACTTTTTCATAGCTCCCTATAGCACTGGCAAAAGTCTACATAGAGACTTTGAGTGTTGACCAGAAGATGAAAGGAACAGTAATGATAAGTACAGTGCCAAACATTTCAAGATGACACAAGTTAGTGCTGTGTGTCTGTTATCACATTTTCATGGAGATCCACACAAATCCTACCTCTAGCCTCAGGGTCAGATCTCTCTGTCAAGTGATAAAACAGAGCACTTTGACCAAAACAAAACAAAGAGTACAATCAAAGACAGTTGAAGAGACTTCAAACCAGTATCCACGACATGGTTAAAATCAGAAAGACATGTATGCAACTGCACATGCAACCATACACATACACAGTCACACACACACAGACACACACACACATATGCACACATGCATGCATACACACACACACACACACACACACACACACACACACACACACACACACACACACACTCACACTCACTCACTACACCACACACACACACACACACACACACACACACACACACACACACACACACACACACACACACACACACACACACACACACACACACACACACACACACACACACACACACACACACACACACACACACACACACACACCCCACCTTGCACTTATCCGCCTGTTTCTCCACGTCAGAGGCCAGGAGTCGCACCGTGTCCAGCTTGTCAGCAGCCTTGACCCTGTTGTCCAGCCAATCACTCTGCTTAGTGACGGAGGCCACAAAGTCACGTCGCAGCTGCCGACTCTCTTCCAGCTTGGCACACCTCATGGTGACCAGCTCCACCACCTGATGTAACACCACAGCCCAAAGGTTTGTTAGTTCTTGGATATTAACATCACGTCAAATGCATTAGGTCACCTCAGGACAAACAAATGCTATTTTAAATCACATTCAAGAATATCATGCTGAAGAAAGGTCTCAAATCATAAGCTAAAGTCTGGCTCAAAGTGTCAGACATACCAGTCTAAACATATAATACACAATCTGATTGGTGAAAGGCATTTGTCTCCTTAACAACATTCTCAGACAGCATGTCTGAAAATTATATCTTTCTCTGATCTCTCTGATCTCCATTAAATCCACTCAATGTAACAAGTTCTTCCACAGAATTATTGTAAGACTCTCCTTTAGCTTGGCACGTACACATTGCAGTCATCAGTTCCAGCACCTACCAGACACCACAGTGCAAAGGTGGTGACCACAGTTTCCTTCTCTTCTGGTTTTAAAAGTGTTCTCCGCAGAAAAAAACCCTGTCTTCAGCCTTTCTATAGAGGCCAGAGAGGGATTCATGTGCTGGTGCAGTATCCTTGGCTATTCTATGGAGGTGAGAGATGACCACTCATCACTGATGCAGTGTCCAGCTTGACCATGTATGTCTCCATGGAGACTAGAGGGTGGAATTTGTTTGAATCAACCAATGGCTTGTTTTTTCCTAACACTGCAATCCAGGATCAAGCCCATGTGAGACAGGTGTCCTTTTATACCCACTGCACCACCTGCGCTTCTGACCTTCAGTATAACGCTACACACCATGCTGCATGCACTCACCTGTGTATGCTGAGCTTGCACCTGTCTGACCAGAAGCTCCACAGACTGCCGCTCAGGACCCGGGAGATCATCCAGCAGTGCTTCCGCCTGCTGCTTCACCGCCTCCAGCGTCACCTGCTTCTCTTCCAGGATGGCACTCAGCTCCTGCACCACCATCGTCAGCATCAGCATTATGGTTGTCATCACCATTATCATCTTCATCTTCATCACCACCATCAGCATTGTGATCATCATCACCATCATCATGTTCATCATCATCACCTCATCAACACCATCAGCATAGTGGTCATCATCATCATTTTCATCATCATCACCTCATCAACACCATCAGCATTGTGGTCATCATCAACTTCATCATATTCATCATCATCACCTCATTAACACCATCTGCATTGTGGTCATCATCACCATCATCATATTCATCAGCATTGTGACCATCATCACAGTCTCATCATCTTCATCTTCATCAGCTGCCTCACAGTGCTGTAAGCATGGTGTGCATAGGGACAGAAGCTGACAGTCATCACCAACACCCAGGTTTCCAAATTCCAAACCCAGATAATGACCCTTCTTAAACACATATCTCACCCAACTACCTCACAATGCTGTGAGCATGGTCAGCATAGGGACAGAAGCTGACAGTCATCACCATGACCTGGTTCAAAATTCTAAACCCACATAATGAACCTCACTCAGCTACCTCACAGAAACTATTAGCACAATCAGCACAGGGACAGAAGCTGACAGTCATCATCATCACCAGAGTTTCTAAATTCCAAACCTACATCATGAACCTTTAAACACCCCTCTCACCCTCACAGCACTATCAGCACGGTCAGCACAGGAGTAGAAGCTAGCTGACAGTCATCATCAATACCTCATGCATCATCATCAATGCCTCAAGCATCATCATCAATGCATCATCACCTGAGTTTCTTGCAGCCGCTGATCGATGTCGTCAGGCTGGAGCCCCAGGCGCAGCTCCATGGAGAGGGAGGAGTTGGTGTCGTCCAGCCAGCGGATGTACTGTTCGGCCTCTGCCTTGATGTGGCCCAGGTCACCACCCAGGGAGCTGTAGCTGCGCTGCTTCTTCTCGGCCGTCGCCTGCAGCTCCCCATACTTCCGCTCCGTCGTCCTGGGTCACAGGACAAAGAGTGATTTTGATGGTGAGTGTGTCTGTGTATGTGTGTGGGGGGGAGTGTGTGTGTGTGTGTGGGGGGGGGGGGGGGGGGGGGGGGGGGGGGGGGAGGGTGGTGTGTGTGTGGGGGGAGGTGGGGGGAGGGTGTGTGTGGGGGGAGTGGTGTGTTGTGTGGGGGGGGGGGGGGGGATGCTTGTTTGGTTTTGTGTGTGTTGTGTGTGTTTTGTGTCTGTGTGTGTGTGTGTGTGTGTGTTCACGAGTGTGCAAAGTATATGTGCAGTAAAAAAAAATGTTTTGTGTTCAACTTTAAAACAAATTTGAAAACACTTTAACAGTAATAGTGGTTAAAAACATTCAGCATGGCACACAGAAATGCACAAAAGTTCAAAAGCACACACGCACACACTACACGCACACACATGCACACGCACACACACATGCACGAATACACACGAACACATGCACACACACACACACATACACACACACACACACACCACTAAAAACTGAAAGGCTAAATGACAGTCGACCAGCTCAGTCAGACAAACAGACAGACAGACAGATGCATGTATTCACCTGATGTGTTCCTCCACCAGTTCTGTATCATGCTGACTGAGCTGGGGCAACAGTTCAGATGCTTTGCTGCGAATCTCGTCCACATCCCGGCGCCTCTTGTCAACATCGTCCACAAATTTCTGCAAAACAAAATAAGTAGAAGCTTCAGAAAAGAATCATGTCATCTGTTTTTAGTATGTTACAGAATGTGAATGTGAATATTTGACTGGTACATGTGTATCCCATCTCTGTGACCTAGTGTAAAAAAAATAAAAAAAATGAGCATGACTCTAGTTAAAGCTGGTTTTCCTCAGGGTAATGACCTTCATTTCCCTGGGTGAAATTTTCACTCAGGACAATAAAGTACGCCAGATCAACAACAGTAAGGTCAACACATCAAAACAACAACAAAAAACAAAAACATCTTCAGATCTGCTGCGCTAGTGTCTATATAACAAACAATAAATGTCACCTTCTTCAATCAAAATTACAGCTCTGAATGGCGGACGACGACACATCTCGTTTAAATGCACAAAAGTTCCAGTTCCTGAGACTGAGAGTGGCACGCTTAACACTTCTGCCACAGCGGGGATCTTGAACGATTTGTCTCCCCTGATCACTGAGCTATTTATAGCTCTGTGCTCCTGATGCACAAACACTGCGTCAACATTTATCTCCCATGATGCACGCACTGAAAACGCACGGTTCACACACCTTCAGTGCTGGGCAAGACGCATTTCAATCACTGGCCAGTAGTAACTTCATTTAAATGTGTAAACAGTGGTAACAACGTGTAAATTAAGTTGCACCTAATATGCGCATGTGTGCGGGTGCGTGTGTGTGTGTGTGTGTGTGTGTGAGAGAGAGAGAGAGAGAGAGAGAGAGAGAGAGAGAGAGAGAGAGAGAGAGAGAGAGAGTGTGTGTGTGTGTGTGTATGTGTGTGTGTGTGTGTGTGTGTGTGTGCGCGCGCGCGCGTGCGTGCGTGCGCGTGCTGTTCGTTCGTGTGTGTGTGTGTGTGTGTGTGTGTGTGTGTGTGTGTGTGTGTGTGTAGAAAACCAATCCCATCCTCCACATCTGCACGTTGTCACGTAAAGTCAATACGCTGCATCTCACCGTATTTAAAAGGGACTTCCCCTCTGTACCGTAGTTAACAAGTTCTACAAAGGGACAATTCATTCATCTACACCTTTGGCTCTAGGAGCACGTGAAACCCGCCTCCACACTTCACAGCCCGCCTCGAGCTTCGTCCCAATTAATGCAGACAGAGACTGAATCAATAATTATCAACACAGAGACGTGGCGCATACCGCCAGCCCCACAACTAGGTACTGGACCTATCAGCTCGCTGCAAGGGAGAGTCAAGGGTGTCCAGTTTCACAAGGCGAGTGTCGGAGTGACAATGACTCTGACGAATGAATTGCTTGACCGCATTTCTGTCCCGTCGGACTCATTGTAATCACCGAACGCGTTGTGGAGCCGTTGGCTGCCGATAGCTGTGCCCGCTGCTTAATTAGGAGGCAATTCGTGTTGTGCGTAGCTCGTGTAGCAAACAACAGGGAGAAAATACCAATACCATAAGAAATGACTGTAAGGAATCGGCCTAAATGTGCCAACCGGGGTGTTGACAAAGGTGTGAGAAGTACCGCCATGCTTAGGATGTTCTGGTCTAGGCCGGGGGACGGGGGCGGGGAGGGGGTGGGGGTTTAATTAACGCGCCCTAGATCCCTGTGTGTACTCCTAACTGATCTCTTCCCCCACCCCATCCCCAGCCACCCACCCAGCCCGAAATGGGTACAGCTTCATCCCCCAAGCGAGTGCCACCCATCCCGAAAAGGTACCCTCGCAATCGTTGTGAAAACATGCATATAATTTTGAAAGCAAACCACAAGGACATAGACACGCCACAATTATTTTGATTCCTCCTTGTATGCATTCCCAGTTCAAAGCTCGCCCTGATATAACCGTAATGGCTGATTGGGCGTAAAACACCAAGTTACTTACCACTTACTCCCAGTTTATAGTGATCTCAGTATCCGCTCCCCCCCTCCCAGCCCCCCAATTCCCAACCGTAGTAGTACTATCACACGTGTTGTAAGTAACGTGAATGAGTCTGGTTTACAATACTTTCTTCAAGGACGGCCTTCCATGATCCTAAATTCAGTCTCAACCTGAAGGCAACGACGACGACTTAAGGTTTCGTTACATGAAGAAGCGTGGACGGACCCAACTGTCACTATCCTAACACCGAAAACCGCTAACTGCTCCTGGCCCCTTATCTCCCCAGTAATCAAACTACGTACGCCAGCAGCCACAGAGATAGCACGTGCAACCAGAGACGGCACGTGCAACCTAGACTTCCCAGGGTCGACACTCCACAGTCGATACATCCTGCGGACCTCACTCACAGACGTTTGCGCGAGAAAGGAAACAGAAAAAGACAAAAAGGAGCTCCTAGAGCTAATCGCCAATGAAAGTGTCACGGAGCGAGGGGGGTGGGGGCGGGGATTTTAAACCTTAGTATATTTTCGCACGGTACTGGGCTGAAGTAAAAAAATTATATTAAAATAATAATAATAATAATTTTGAAACAAGAATGACTGCTAGCGTTCTAACACAAGCGTTTGGGCTGAAGTCAGGTTAATTTTATCGTTTATTTCATTGGCCTCTCAGCACTGCAAAAGTAGTGGAGTTACTCTGCTCGTGTGAAATGATCAGTAAAATTTACACGCACGCACGCGAACACGCACACACACGCGCGCTTAAACACACGCACGCACTCTCTCTCTCTCTCTCTCTCTCTCTCTCTCTCTCTTCTCTCCTCTCTCTCTCTCTCTCTCTCATGTGTTCATCTGGCGCTGTGAGCACGCTGTGTTTTGTGTGGAAATTTTCATGTCAAACTTTCATCACCATTCATGCCTATATGTATATAAATAATGCCTGTAATTTGATATCTGTTCATCAGTAGCTTAGAAAGAACTAGTTGTTAGACAAGTTTTTGAATGAACCTAAACTACAATCCTTGTAAAATAAAGTTTTCGAGTTCGAGTTCGAGTTCTCTCTCTCTCTCTCTGGCGCTGTAAACATGCTGTGAACACGCGATGCCTGTAATTTTATATTTACTCATCAGTAACTTCGCAAGGACTAGTTCCTGTTAGACGGGTTTTTGACAGAACCTAAACTACAATCCTCGTAAAATAAAGTTTTAGAGCTCGAGTTCGAGTTCTCTGTCTCTCTCAGACAGAGAGAGAGACAGGTTTTCGAGTGATTGCCATTGCAATATCTGGTCATTTGAGACCTATTTTATACACCCACAAAACTCCACCCAGTCCTTCCGACTGCTGGTGAGAGTGTCCCCCACACTCATTATTATATGCTTATAATAATTATCAGATCCATTTTTTTTTAAATATAGTATATTTGTTTATCATTATCAATCTAAGTTCTTTTGACGCTGCTCTGATGTTCTTTTTACATGCTGTTTTCAAATTAATGAGCCTTTAGTAGTTAGTTGTATTGCCCCGTGAGGGAAGACTGAAGTATATTGACGACTAAAATCAGAGCTAACTTATTTCAAGAAACCCACACCTCCCAACATTCACACACCCACACAGCCACCTTCACCATGTCAAACTACTAATATTTCCATTTTGGGTTTGTCGGGAACGACCTTTCGTCTGCAATCCTGGTTCAGTACAGAACTGACACGTAATGCTTTTCGCAAATGCCTGTAGGCTATATTATGAGTGTGCGGGTGTGAGCACCGATGTGGAACTGAAAATTATCCATCCAGATAAAATCTGGCTTCTGAGCGTCGCGCCTGCACCGTTGCCGCTTGTTCTAACGCTTTCCTGCAACAACCGATAATCTAAGCTGATTATCATCACACTCAATAACAATAGGATCAACGGCCAAGAAGATCAGCCTGTGCAGCTGATTATGATGTGTTCCTTCTGTACAGCTTTGGAACACACGCACATGCTCTCTCTCTCTCTCTCTCTCTCTCTCTCTCTCTCTCTCTCTCTCTCTCTCTCTCTCTCTCTCTCTCTCTCATGTATTCTCATGTATAACGTTTCACTCACTCATTCATGCCTATATGTAGATAAATAATGCCTGTAATTGATATCTACTCATCAGTAGCTTAGCAAGGACTAGTTGTTAGACAGGTTTTTGACTGAAACTAAACTACAATCCTTGTAAAATAAAGTTTTCGAGTTCTCTCTGTCTCTGTCTCTGTCTCTCTCTGTCTCTCTCTCTCTCTCTGAGTCATTTCTGCTTTTGTCGCATACTGGTTTTCAGTCCGAAGCATTTTATTACTCTGCATTATGTCAGGAATGATGAAATCAATTAGTTAGAAATTGAATGTCAACATCCTGTAAACCGCACAGAGTCACGCAGAAAGGAAAATTTCCCTTTGTCAAGAAAATTGGTTGGGTATCGCTTCTGCTGTTGTAACGTTAATTTTTTGTTTTGTTTGTTTGTTTGTTTGTGTGTGTGTGTGTGTGTGTGTGTGTGTGTGTGTGTGTGTGTGTGTGTGTGTGTGTGTGTGTGTGTGTGTGTGTGTGTGTGTGTGTGTGTGTGTGTGTGTGTGTGTGTTTAGCAGAAGCATTATTACCGTCTTTGTATGCTCTGTATGAATGAAAGGGAAAAGTTAGCATTACTACCGTCTTTGAATGCTCTGTTATAAACGGATGAAAGGGAAAAGTTAGCATTATTACCGTCTTTGTATGCTCTGTTATCAATGAATGCAAGGGAAAATTTACTTTTAAGACAGAAAGGAAAACTATATAGATGGGCAATGGTTGAGTTGGTATTTTAAAATGCATTTGCTGCCGTGTGCACCTCATGAAAATAAGTCAGGGTGGAGATTACTTGCTGTGATAATGTGGACAACAGCAGTGAATGCAACCTGGTGGCCAAACGTGTGGACAACAAGCAGTGAATGTAACCTGGTGGCCAAACGGTTTACCGACGTTTGCCGGACATCATTTTGATCAAAGCGAGCAGCAGCAACAACAACAAAAGTAAACACTCTCTCTCTCTCTCTCTCTCTCTCTCTCTCTCTCTCTCTCTCTCTCTCTCACACACACACACACACACACACACACACACACACACACACACACTCACACACACACACACACACACACACACACACACACACACGCGCGCGCGCACATGCGCGCGCACACGTACACAAGAACGTATGTTCACACACGCACGCACAGACAAACATGTGCACTGTTAAAAAAGAACAACCAAATTGCAGCTTAACTGATACATATTTTCATCCAGAAAGACAATGAACTGAACTAACATGCGTGCGTATGTATAAGCGTTGTTGTTGTTACTGTTGTGCGTGTGTATGTTGTTTTTGCTTTATTAGCCACAGAGAAATGCATACATTTAACTAACAAGATAGTAACAGCGCATAATTATGTCGGTGTGCTTTTTGTTTTTGTTTTTGTAGTAGCGCTATATGCCTCTCTGAACGGAATGCTAATTGTCCCCTCAACATTGCTTTCTACAGTCAATTCCAGTAATAAAGCCCCCCCCCCCTCCCCCCACCCCCACCCCAACTCCCCCTCCCCCGCCCACCATCTCCCCACTTCACACAGCCCCTCCTCCCCTCCCCCTTCTAGGTTACTTACAGAAGTACGTTTGTTGTCACTGATTGCTGTAAGATATACGAAACATTAGATCCATACCCGGGACCCCCGGCACCAACCAACACAATACCCGTGGTACCTGGTGTGTTCGCTGTTGGTGGCCCAGTGGAACTCCCGACAACAAGCCACCCTCATGGGTGCATGAGCACTCTTCTTTTTAACACATTTTCTCGAAACTCCTCTCTTCATATTTCCGTTTAAAACGAACCCCTACAAAAAATATTTCAAAGATATCTTTTTAGGACTATTTTCGTAATTCGTCAACTGAAACTATCAAATTTAAGGCATTTCCCCAAAACTCCTCTGTTCATCTTTCCGTTTAGATGGGCCCCTACAACAACAACAACAACAACAACAACAACAACAACAACAACAACAAAAATCTTTAAGGACTTTTCGCGAAGGTCAACTCAGACTACCAAAGGAACAAAGGGAGATAACAGCACTCGCCTGACGTCACATTTATAAACACAACAGCCAATAACAGAATTCAAATTTCCATAATTTGTAAATTATGTATATATCCGCTTAGATTTTTACGGCGCTTATACAGGGCTCATAAAAAAAGAATAAAAAAGGGAGAGAAAAACAACAACAAACAAAAACGCTAAGAATAAAAAATAAACAAAAAAATAAACCGCTAAGAATATTTAACTGAAGGAAGACAATAGCATGTGAAGCACTTTAAAGACCACCCTAAAACTCAAGCGAAAAGTACACTCTTGAAAGAGGACTGCTCCTTGGTCATGCTTCATTTACACGGAAATATGACTGGAAAGGTTTCAAATACGAAGAGAAAAGGTGCCGTGGTCTTAACTATTAAAACGGTGTTTTTCTCATCAGGGTTGAGTACGACAACTCCTGTTTTAAACCCATTCTTGATTTGAGGGGTATCTTCCTTTAGAGAGTCTGCTGTTCCACCAGAGACTGTATACCCATAAAAAAGGGAGAAAAAAATGTAACCTCACCACAGAGAACAACGGTGACACGAAAGATCTGGCTTGATAACGTCGTGATTTGGAAGACCGTCATTTTACATATATATATATATATATGAGCTGTACTTGTGCGTCCGGCTGTGTCGATGGGCAGTGTCGAAAGCACAGCAGTAAAACATTCTGAGTACTTTAGCTGGCTATCGCCATATCTCGTCCAAATCACAAGTGAATGGCGAACCGTTGGCCATTGGCACAGATCTTGCTCCCCCCCCCCCCCCCACCCCCACCCCCCAAAGAAAAGCCCATCGGATCTGGATCTACAACTACCAGGTGCAGTAAGGAAATATCAGAATATGTCTGGAAAAACTGTTTATGTAACTAATTTTTGTTGTTGTTATTGTGTGTGTGTGTGTGTGTGTGTGTGTGTGTGTGTGTGTGTGTGTGTGTGTGTGTGTGTGTGTGTGTGTGTGTGTGTGTGTGTGTGTGTGTGTGTGTGTTGATTTTAGTTGCTGTTGTTGTGTCCGTGTTTTAGTTTTTTCTTCTTCTTTTTTTGTTTTTGTTTTTGTTTTTTGTTTGTTTGTTTTTTCTCTCCTTTTTTTCTTTTCTTTTCTTTCCTTCTCTTCTTCTTGTTCCGTTGTTCTACGTCAGTGAAGGATTCAATTATCCTCGAACACTCTCACAACAACAAAGTCTCAGAAGAAAAAAAGAAAAGAAAAAAACACCCACATTTCCGGGAAACCATTTCACTAAAAGTCATGCTCAAAATTTAATTCTCAGAAATGATCCACCGCAGTTACGGTTCGACCGCTGTTGCATTTTACACGTAAAGCACTATTCGCCGTATGTGTTTCAAGGCCAGCATAGGTCGACACACGCCAGGGGGCACGACAAGCGCTCGTAGCTTCGTCTGCTCAGAACGACTCGTCTGTCATTGTTCATTTGCCAGAATAGAGACAGGAATGAGACGACAGCACTTGCAGGATGTCAGAAGGGGACGTTAGGGTCAGTGCCCAGAGCACGCGGTAGCTTTGCCAAGCGGCAATAAAACAGTCTTCGTCTTCTTCACAATGGCGTTGAGACCCCTAGAGGAAATAGGGGGATATTTCACTGTGTGTAGACATGCGTGAGGCCGAACAGAACAAAAACAAGTATACCTACTAGTCCTATATATATATATATATATATATATATATAGAAGAATATAGAGAGAGAGAGAGAGAGAGAGAGAGAGAGGAGAGAGAGAGAGAGAGAGAGAGAGAGAGAGAGAGAGAGAGAGAGACAGACAGACAGACAGACAGACAGACAGACAGACAGACAGACAGACAGAAACAGAGACAGAGAGATACAGAGAGACAGACACACAGACATACAGACAGAGAAAGAGAGAGGGAGAGACAGAGACAGACAGACAGAGACAGAGAGACAGAGAGAGTCCAGGCTGAGATCAAGAGGAAGGAGGTGGAGCTGGGCTCTCATAAACAGTTGGACAGTCCTTTGCTTCATTTGTTCCTCAAAGTTGCTTCTCGGACACCGTCTCCGTGACTTTGCTCCGTACAGCTGTTGAAACAGCAGTTAGCGAAGTGAGCAAGTTGCTTGGCACTGGCGGGGTCCCCACTTCCTTAACATCGTTGTTCTGGCGATGGCTAACAGTCTCTTTCCCCCCCCCCCCCCCCACAGCTCAGGGGTAAGCTATTCATAGGTACCCGACCCCCCACCCCACCCCACCCCCTCATAAACCGTATGTGCTTCTGTGGACGTTAAGCAACATGCAAGAAGATGTTCAGTTTAAAAAGAAACTGGTCTAAGTATCTAAACGAAACCCACTGTTCCGTGCCGAATTTATTCCCTGTAGAGTGGCCGAAGACGGAAAATGCGCGGGAACCAACAGTGGAAAGTCTGGTACAAGGAATCTGGAGGCTGAGAGTATCAGAAGCAGAGCGGAGAGTAGGCTATAGACCATTCCCATGAGAGGAAATTTTAGGGTGCTCTGCGCAGGCGTAAGGCACATTCACGAACACTGACCGTTTTGACGTCAGCTAAAGGTGTGATGGCTCGAGAGCGAGAGCACTTTTTAACATCATACTCTTTTCCCGCACAAAACTGTAGACGTGATGCGAAGAAAGTTGAAGGGCGGTTTCTTTGGGCCAA
>JABMCL010001084.1:325000-330000 GCA_018857735.1 Alviniconcha marisindica | reverse complement strand
AGAGGTGCAAGCAGACGAGCCTAGTCCGCGGTCGGCGGGTCGAATCCCGGAAAAGTACTAAAGTGATCATGGCGGTGGAGCTCTTTTTTTCTTTTTTCCCTCACATTTTTAGCCCTCTGCACAGCACGCTGTTACTGTTAGGTGATCATGGCGCCCGTTCCGCTCGGCTGTCGCCTCAAGACTGACTGACCGTGTGTGGGTGTCCGGCTAGGGTCCGGGCTGACCAGAGGCGGAGACAGATCCTGCAGCGGAGCTCCAGAACAACGGGACGCACGCACAGTAGTAGTAGTAGTAGTAAGTATACAGCCAGCCTGCCCAGCTGTAAGCCGCTGGCACAGAACCAACAAACGCCCAGCTAGTCCCGTGTCCTGCCGCTGTTAGCACAAACCGCTAATTCTCTGTTAGTTCTCCCCCCTCTCTCTCTCTCTCTCTCTCTCTCTCTCTCTCTCACAAATCCAGTTCCTCTCTTCCCCTCTCAGATCCGCTCTCTTTCACTCACTTAGCTTGCGAGCCCGTAAGTCGTAAGTGAGTTTAAAGGGCCGCGAGTGTGTCTGAGAACGAGAGCAATAAACCCACGACAGCGACCAGACCAGATCCTCTAGGGCAAAATTATCAGTAGGTGTTAGAACTAAGGGAGCTCCCACCGAGAGAGGCGGGACTGCCAGGTGCGCGCTGCGTCGATCTCAAGGTCCCAACGTATTGATGAAAGCAAAAGACTATCTGGTGAAAGTCCCTCTCATCAACGGAAGGTCTCAACGTATTGGTGAAAGCAAAAGACCATTTGGTGAAAGTCCCTCTCATCAATGGAAGATCCCAACGTAAAAGACTATCTGGTCAAAGTCCCTTTCATGAACGGAAAATCCCAACGTATCGATGAAAGCAAAAGACTATTTGGTGAAAGTCCCTCTCATCAGCGGAAGGTCCCTACGTATCGGTGAAAGCAGAAGTCTACCTGGTGAAAGTCCCTCACACCAACGGAAGATCCCAACGTATAGGCGAAAGCCAAAGACTACTTGGTTTAAGTCCCTCTCATCATCGGAAGATCCCAACAAATCGGTGAAAGCAAAAGTCTATCTGATGAAAGTCAGGCACTGTAAAAACGGTTAGTGAGGACAATGCGATGACGTGAGCCGGTTCGGCCGTGGACCTACATATGTAGGTCAATGGGTTTGAGCCAAGCAGCGTCCAGTGAGGCGTTAGGCTGGGAAGCGAACGACGTCGATTCGATTCCCTCCGTTCTCTTCAGAAGTTAATGGACACAGTCTGGTTGTGTCAGAGCTCAAGAGCTGAGTGAATGTCGAGGTGGCCGTCCTAAGCCCCCCGTCCCTAACAGTCCTTATGCTCCCTGTGAACGTAAAGCAACATTGAACTTGAACTCTGGTTGTAACTAATTTGTTCTCCCACAGTGCAATGAATGAAATATTGAAACGGCTCACATGCATCTGTCCACCTTAATGCGGGAGTCATCCTGGCGGTGACAGTGTAGCGTTAGGTACAGTTTTTGGGTATATCTCGGTCCCCGTAAGAGCCTCTCCGGACAGAGATCAGGAGCTGTGTGAAAGTCGAGGTGGATGCCCTGAGCTCCCTGTCCCTAATAGTCCGTACGGTTTCCGTGGACGTAAAGCAACATTTGAAGAAGAAGAAGAAGCCTCTCCAACAATAAACTTGAACCAAAGCCCTTCAGAGCTCAGGAACTGTGTGAAAGAAGAGGTGGACGCACAGGTGTGCGTGTGTGCGCGTATTGCTGTATGTTTACGCGTGTCGTGTACTCACCTGTCCTTTGATGTTCACGGTTCATCGCAGCGAAAGGTGTCAGGTTACTCTGTGAACTGGGGTACGTGACACGACGAATGCGCACCTGCTTAAAGCTTGCTTTGTTTGCTTATTTGACCAGTTGTACCGAATATTTATGTCTGATCTGTTGCCTGGTCAATTGGGTTGATCGATAATGCTTTTCCCATGCCGTTATTGACTATTTCGGGATTGACTGATTGATAAATGAATTGGCTGACTCATAAATATATATATACACACTCATATTTCGATGTTGTAAGTATTTGATTTTGTTGTTGTTTGTTTTGTTTTTAAAATGTCTGCAGGAATATGTCAAATAAAAATATTTGTTGGAAATAGCAAACGCAGTACCATTCGACCGAAGTTAAAATGTTTTGTTCACGTGTTGCATTGTTGTTCGTAAAATGCCTGTGCGTCCTTTAGTCTCTCCGGAAAGGTAAAACGTCTGGAGAAAAGAAAAGAAAAGAAATCGCTCACACTGTTTTGTCCTGTTCATCTAAAAGCCCTCTCCCTTTTCCCATGCCGTTATTGACTATTTCGGGAGGAAACAATGGTTGATTGACTGACTGATAAATGAATTGGCTGACTCATAAATATATATATTTATGCTGTGTGCGTGCGTGCGTGCGTGTGTGTGTGTGTGTGTGTGTGTGTAGTGTTATTGTAAAGCGCCCTGTGCTGCCACCTTGTGTGGTAGATGGGCGCTTTAGAAATCCTCTTTATTATTATTTATATATATAATATATTTGATGTGATTGACTATGTATAGTAATAATATATTTATTATTATCATTATATATATACACACTCATATTTTGATGTTGTAAGTTGTTGACTTTGTTGTCGTTTGTTTTGTTTTTAAAATGTCTGGAATATGTCAAATAATTATATTTGTTGGAAATAGCAAACGCGGTACCATTCGACCGAGGTAAAAAATATTTTGTTCACGTGTTGCATTGTCGTTCGTAAAATAGTTGTGCGTCCCTTAGTCTCTCCTGAAAGGTAAAACGTCTGGAGAAAGAAAAAAAAATCGCTCACACTGTTTTGTCCTGTTCAACTAAAAGCCCCCCCCCGTACCCCCCCCTCCCCCCCCCTTCCCTCAACCCGCACTCCTTCTGAAACGTTTGGGTGTGTTCACTTAGGTAGGTACAAAAATAAGAGTTTTACAAAGACTAAAATATCCCTCTCTACCCTCCACCTCCCCCACTCACCCCTACACCCCCATATTATGTATAAGTTATAATATTGAAAGCTCTGTCCAATTCGTCCAATGGCCGACAGTCTCTCCAGCAAACGCCAAGCGCCTGTGGTTGTCCAGACTGCGTTAGTTGACTCGGAATGTCTAAGTCTGCTCACCCTCTAATCCTTTCCGTCATACATTTACCCGTCTTCTGGCTTCTTCTGGTCTGATCGCTGACAGCAGCCCTACGTGAATCCCAGGCTCTGATCTTACCGTCTACTGGTAGCAGACCTACGCGAAATCAGCGCTCAGTCATCCGGTCTGATCGCTGATAGCTGTCCCGCCGTCGAATCACGCAATGTTCATTCTTTCTTCCGACCTGATCGGTGGTAACTATAGTGTATGTCAAACCAAGCTCATTCCTCCGATCTTATCGGTGGTAAGCAGTCTGTCAATCCAGCAGTCATTCCTAAGATCTATTCGCTGGTAAGTAGTCTATGTCAAACCAATGCTCATTCCTCCGATCTGATTGCTGATAAGTAGTCCATGTCAGACCAGTGGTCATTCCTCCGATCTGATCGGTGATAAGTAGTCTATGTCAATCCAATGCTCATTCCTCCGATCTGATTGCTGATAAGTGGTCCATGTCAACCCAGTGGTCATTCCTAAGATCTGTTCGCTGATAAGTAGTCTACGTTAAAAAAGAAAGGAAAAAAAGCTCATTCCTCCAGTCTCACCGCTCGTCTATGTCACACCAATGCTCATTTCTCGGATATGATCGCTGATAAATAGTCTACATCAAACCGATGCTCATTCCTCCAATCCGTTCGCTGGTCTACATCACACCAACGCTCATTTCTCCGATCTGATCGCTGATATCTGTTCAACGTCAAACCAATGCTCATTCCTCATAACTGTTTACCTGTCTACATCACACCAATGCTCATTTATCCGATCTGATCGCTGATATCTGTTCAACGTCAAACCCATGCTCATTCCTCCTGTTTGAGGTCAAACCAACGTTCATTTCTCCAACCTCTTTGCTGATCTACGTCAAACCAATGCTCACTCCTCCTGTTTGAGATCAAACCAACGTTCATTCCTCCGACCTGTTTGCTGATCTACGTCAAACCAATGTTCATTCCTCCCGTTTGAGGTAAAACCAACGTTCATTCCGCCGACCAGTTTGCTGATCTACGTCAAACCAATGCTCACTCCTCCTGTTTGAGATCAAACCAACGTTCATTCCGATCTGATCGTTGATATCTGTTCAACGTCAAACCCATGCTCATTCCTCCTGTTTGAGGTCAAACCAACGTTCATTTCTCCAACCTCTTTGCTGATCTACGTCAAACCAATGCTCACTCCTCCCGTTTGTGGTAAAACCAACGTTCATTCCGCCGACCAGTTTGCTGATCTACGTCAAACCAATGCTCACTCCTCCTGTTTGAGATCAAACCAACGTTCATTCCTCTGACCTGTTTGCTGATCTACGTCAAACCAATGCTCACTCCTCCTGTTTGAGATCAAACCAACGTTCATTCCTCTGACCTCTTTGCTGATCTACGTCAAACCAATGTTCATTCCTCTGATCAGATCGCTGACGCGTGACCCGTGCCAAATCAATGTTCATTCACCCAACAGGCAGATCCCTTGGAGAAGAATGGAGCAAGACGCCAGTGCAAGGCTTGATTACAAAATTCCAACGGTCCGATGACTGCACGCGACGGGTTAACGGGGTGGTAAAGGTTATGACGTTCCACACGCATGGTCTTATTAACCCCTTCACTGCCCCAGCCGGTACATTTTCCAGGCTGAAAAGTGCCCACACATACACGCCTGCAAACGAAGTTTTTTTTTCCATTCTATAACAAATCTGCTTTCAGTAATACTGTGCATTTTGATAGAACCTTGTCACAGGTTAATCGAAATATGTGTGTGTGTGTGTGTGTGTGTGTGTGTGTGTGTGTGTGTGTGTGTGTGTGTGTGTGTGTGTGTGTGGTGTGTGTGTGTGCATGCCGCTGGT
>JABMCL010001084.1:307500-322500 GCA_018857735.1 Alviniconcha marisindica | reverse complement strand
ATATATAATTATATCTCTAATGGTGCTGACAACTGCAGCTTGCTTCACGCTTCTGAGCCCAGTCTGGGCAGGTTAGTGCCACAAAGCAAGCGCAATAACTCCGGAATTTCTGATCACATCAAGGCCCACACAAGTTGCTACCCCTGCCCAAGAGCACTAACTGCCGAATTTGTACTCAAAACAAGACTTACAAAAGTTGCGTCCCTTGCGTTGTTCACCCGGCTTCGCGTCGAGGCGATAGTAAAAATAACGAGAGTGAAAGAATACACAATATACGGAAGACTCGTAAATTCTATGTCAGGCGTTCTTTCTTCAATTGACCGAAATAAAACAACAACAAAAATCTGAAACAAAGTTGACTGTTGCTTGTGAAAGATGTTTTTCATTGAAAATGTGCGCACGTTTTGTATTACCTAACTGAGATAGGCTAACATTTGGTGCGTTTTGATCTTTCAAAGACATTTTTATTTTTGTCTGTTCTCGTTGCTGCTACAGACGCCACCGCTCAGTGCTACGAACAGCACAGACATGAAAAGTCTACACATGCATGTACCGTTCAACCCCCCCCCCACCCCCACACACTGTGACACACACACTGCGGACACGACACGACACCACACACACACACACACACACACACACACACACACACACACACACACACACACACACGCACCCTCTCCGTTGCAGCTGATTCGATCAGGCGACGACCTTCCGTATTTGACAATACAGTGTTCCCCTGTCGCCTCCGCCGTTGTTCTTTATCTGAAGATCAGTCAGTGCAACCCACAACCGTCCAACCCACAAAAGACAAGTGGACTCAGTCATAAACACACGAGAAAGACTCACGCGGCGAACACGCACGCACAATACCACGCAGATACAGACACAGGCACAGGCACGCACCGATGATTTAGGGACAGAAGAGCGTGATCTTTCAGATGAACACGCTCCCTGCTCTATCCGAAGATCAAAGAAGTTCGTTGGACATAAATCCTGATGATACCCACGATTGTATGAAAACGGTATGTTCAGCACTGTGACCGCCTGAAGCCGGATACGAGTTTTGATGTGTGTGCATGTCAGCAGACCCCGTCTCGCACAGTCACGAGCCATGCCAGAATAGAGAGGATACCTCCTTCTTCTAGTTATCGTTAAATATATTTTTTATATTATTATTTCTTGAGGTCTATTATCATTTTGGTATAACTTGCCGACATATGTTGCTATCTTAATAACTGTAAGATCAGTCTAATATCACTTATGTGAAAAGATCTTAAATAGCTCAGTTCAGTTCAGTTCAAGATGGTATCGATGCGCTCGGAAATGGCCCATATGCGCTCCACCCCGTGTGTCGGAAGTTTCCCCAACGTTGCCGTTTCCTTTAAACAACAAGGAAGACGAAGAAGGAGAAGAGCCACACATGCCAGCCGTGCTACTTGCTGGGCGGGACGCGACGC
The DNA here is from genome assembly GCA_018857735.1 of Alviniconcha marisindica. Taxonomy (NCBI): domain Eukaryota; kingdom Metazoa; phylum Mollusca; class Gastropoda; family Provannidae; genus Alviniconcha; species Alviniconcha marisindica. The sequence continues at coordinate 321,040 of JABMCL010001084.1, read as the reverse complement.
ACGCGGACAGCTAATTAATAAAGCATTCAGTCTCACCAATAAGCGGCCCCTGGTCCCTATCGTCACCACGGGGCAGTCAGTCTGTTGCTTCCACCATTAGAGAAGTTTCTGCTCAATTTCCCTGTTTTTTGTTTGTTTGTTGTTGTTTTGTTTTTTACCCGCACGCACGGACACATCACTAGACATGCAGGCTCAAGCATACAGACGTGTCCGTGCAAGCAAGCGTGCACTGTGTCTCTCTGTCTGTCTGTCTGTCTGTCTGTCTCTCTCTCTCTCTCTCTCTCTCTCTCTCTCTCTCTTCTCCTCTCTCTCTCTCATGCCCGCGCAAGCAAGCGTGCACTCTCTCTCTCTGAACACCACCAACAACCAAAATGTTTTCTTTCTTAAACAGAACTAGAACACATTCACGCGGTTACATTTTTTTTAATTTACCAAAAAAATCCCTATATTGTATCCATATAAATTATTGTGTAAATAAATAATGATTATCACAATAAAGAGTTTACATGTATGTACTACTCCGGTCTAAAACATGTGGCATATACAATGACAAAAACAACAAAAAAATCAATTCAGCAGTGTCACTTAACATACAAAATCACGTTTACAGAACAACAACAAAAAATTAAAAAGAATGGACGGATACAATGCTGAACTGGCATTCACAACAAGAAAAGAATATTTCCTTGAAAAGATCAAATAAAGAAATTATGACAACAGTGATTGGTTTTTATCCAACTAGCAGGACAAAATTAAGTCACACTGATCAGTTCACGGTCAGTGAAAACTAAAAACTAAACACTAGCCATACCGGAAGTAACTGAGACAAAAATTCAAAATCGAGATAACGCAGCTGCTAAACGTGAATACGTCGATAAAAACTTACAAGAGGATTTCAAGCAGACAAATAATATTGGTACTATTTGATTGGTGCCATCGTGAGTACGAGTTAAAATGCCGAGAAAATAATGTGGCAAAACTTTGAGACATATTACCTTTTCCAATAACACTATGTGGACATCCACAACAACGCCTACGCTTGCAAAAACAAAACAAAAATTAATACAGCGGAACACCAAGAAGGAAAAAATGGTATCACATTGAGAAGTAAAATATTTGTTTTTTAAACTGAGTGACATTCATACCTACTGTAAAGTAATTCATACGGACGGTAGATCGAGTTATCACAGTAAAAAGAAAATAGAAAGAAAAAGAAGAACACACACACACACACACACACACACACACACACACACACACACACACACACACACACACACACACACACACCACTAGCGACACATATCAAAACAACCACAACCACTGACGCAGAAACGAAATCAGCTAAAACATCACAACATTTATAAACGGCAGTATTTCAAAACTACATGCAACAACTACTCAAAAGACACCGACGTCAAACCCGATGACGTCAGGTGCCCGTTATCACAGCAAGGTCGTCATCTAAAACACGATGACTCGATGTAGACACGTTTTTGATGTGAACAGTCCGAGTGCAGGCTAAGCTATATAAACACATGCACACAGACCTGGCTCGTTTTACAATGAACGGGAGGACACCTTCAATATATTATCACAAGGTCTGGAATGTACTCCGCGCAATCACACAGTGCAGTCAAAGGGAAAATGGACAAATTAACTTTTTTTAACGATTTTTTTAAATTTATTTTTTAACAAAGCCCCGATTTAATGACCGCAATGCAACTGTCAGATCACCGTTGTCCTTTTTTTTAAATCTTTTATTTTAAACAGCCGCCAAGCATCTAGCTGCCAACTTACCCGAATGTCGCAACGACAAAATACACATCCGGAAGTTACGCAAGTGCTACTAACTATCACGACCACAGATCAAAAACTTGTGAAATTCCACAAAGAGGGGTTGAAAGGCAAAAGACAAAATTGGCGAAGAAAGACGTGACAGACACACAGAGAAGAGAAGAGGGTGGTTGGTGGGGGAAGGGGGGGGGGGAGGGTTGAGGAGAGGAGGGGGGCGTTTCTACAGAGATGGGCCTTAAAATGGGACTGCATGCTGCTGGTGATATCTGGGACTACAATCGGTCAGTCACGCTAACACAGTCATGCACGCACGAGCACTTGCATGAGCAGGTTCAGCTCCACGCGCGTGGATAAGGCCAAGGCCCTCGCACTAAATAAAAATTTTTTTTTTTAAATCGCACATTTTTTCTTTGGTCTTTCTCAGTAAGGCAATACGCAGAACGTTAACAAGACGACATGAAGATACTTCAAAAAAAATTTAAAAAAATAAAATAGCCTCTGTACATTACAGGGGCGAGAAGAAAATACGAAGGGAGAAAGCGAAATGCTCCCATTAGGCATACTGAGACGTTATCCTGAGACATTCACGTATCAAGGGATAGGGACAATTCAACCGGTTGCGGTCTCCACACTGATTGACTGATTGATTGATCGATCGATCGATTGATTGATTGACTGATTCTTCACATTAACGCCCAGGTCACATCTGGGTGACACTCAAGACATCCAATCACCTGCAAAAGTCCGATTCACCGTTCATCGCAAACAACACTTAAAAAAGAAGAAAAAAAGTTGGAACAGAAATTGGAAATTCAAGGCTATAATCTGACCTACTACAGGCTTTGAAAGAGAGTACCTTTGATAGTTCTGGACCCTGAGCAGAAGGGGGCCTTAATTTCTGCACTTGCGCTACACTGTAGCGAAAGCGGTCAGTACAGAAAGATAAAAATGGACCTTGTATTCACAAGTCTAAAAAAGAAAAAGAAAAATGGACCTCATATTCATAAGTCTGAAAAAGAACAGGCGGGGAAAGCAGGTGGATTAAGCTGAGGGCAGAAATCTGGGGAAGGGTGGAGGGGGAGAAGAAGGGGATGAGGAGGGGGGGGGGGGGGGGGGGGGAGGAAATATCTGAAAGGCGGGCCGCGCTCTATCCAAGTCAGTGTGCGAAGAACGGACCACTGTCTCGCTATTTTCACTGTCGTAAGCGGGGTTTTCCGACTGTTTACCTTTCAATGAGACAAAATGCAGTGCCCACCTATCTGGAAGGGAATCATAGGTCGATCAGTGCAATAAAACCAGTTCTCGTTGCTTATCGGGCAAGACTGTCTAAAAACGCGTGCCGAGACATAATGTGTAATGTGCATCCACACTCTTACATGACAGTTACCTCAGTGCACTAGGCTATTGTCTTAGGCAGTTTGGCACAAAAGGCTAAAGGCTCTGACTGGACGAACGCAGGTTGACACGTACTCCCCGGTAACATCCACTCGTTCTACGTCTACCAACGCTGTTCACAGACATCGCTTGCTACCTGCTGTTCCAAGTCATTAAGTCACATTCAGCGTTCCTTTCGAACACGAATTAGCATCATCAATAGCGCAAGTCTTCAACTCTCGATTTAGCTATTCGTCGTACAATTCGTACGTCGCACAATTACATGGTTGACGTATTTTCCATGTAAATTATCTGCAACGAAACATCGCACAATATAAAACGGCTCTAAATAGCCGTTTTGTTACCCCCCCCCCCCCCCACCCCTTTTTTTCCTTCTTTTTCTCTTCCTCCTTCTTCTTTTTTTCTTCCAAACCGTAGATGGACAGTAAATAACCATTCTAAATTCTAAAGTCAATCTGAACCCGCATGAACCACATAAAAATTACAACAACAAAATCACAACCTCCCACCCCCACCCCCCTTCCCAAAGAAAACAAATTGTGGTGTACAAGCGAAATCATCCCTGAAATCACACAAGGTCTTTTTTTTTCTTCTTTTTTTTCCTTGTCTTTTTTTCAGACACTTCTATTCATGCCCAACACAGAACAAGAAAATCAACGATTCAATGCTGCCATTGTTAACGTGATAGAAATGATCAGATTCAAGATGGATTTCTCAACATATCACTTGTACAAAAATACTTCTTCTTTTTTTAAAAGAAGAAGAAGAACTGGGGCGGTCAGGTCGTTACGAACCGTGCCTGTTCACCCTTGTCCAGGGACACAATTTCAAGGATGAAGTTCGCTATATAAATACTGACTCATTCAAAATCTGAATTTGGACGCTGATCGTCATTTTGTTGTCAAGGTCCATAAAAGATGGCAAGTACTTTACGTGTATTTCTTTTCTTCTCTCTCCCAAGTTGTATAACAATTTGGCCCTATACCTGGCCTGCAACAATCTGTACCGGTATTAGGCCTATGGCAATATGGGCTTATAATTATTATGTTTATGAAAATTACGGGCTGGTATATACTAGGCCTGTGATAATCTGGACTGATACTAGGCCAGTAACAATCAGGGCTGATACTAACTTGGTGACAAAATGGGTTGATAATCCGAACTGATATTAGGCCTATGACAATCCGGCCGATGATAATATGGGCCGATGCTGGGCCTTTTGACAATCCGGACTGATACTAGGCCTATGACAATAATATCTGACCTACATACAATCATCGTGACTGATATCAGGCCTCTGCACTAATGTTAAGGCCTATAACAATGAGGACTGATATGGCATCTTGGGTGTTCGTATTCTGTCGATTCACCGTTTTCATTGATCAATCATAACCCATTCTCCTCTGACACGTACCACACAACCCCCAGACTCCAAAGCTCAACAGCACTGGAAAAATGAAGTAACGTTCGACAAGCGTCTGATCTTCCGTCGTCAACAAGTTCATCAAATCACCCTCAATCAAGAACAACGACTGAAATGTCATCCAAGCTATGTGGAAATCGTTTCCCATCTCTTTCATCTTAGCAGAGAGACCTCATGCAAAAAATAAAAAAATAAAAAAATAATCAACAGTAGCAACAACAACAAACCCATTGTGTTTGTGATTGTCTCCAGACCAAATTTTGTTTGTGCAATTTTTCTCGTCGACTCATCAAAACCCAAATCATATACGTCGTACGCAGTCAAATATCATCATCATCATCAAAATGAAGGTAGAGATTAGAGCGAAGTCCGATTAATATTTCATCTCTCTTTGCGCTTTCTGTGAAGATCAAGGTATGAGATGAGTGATCAGCGTTTCATCTTTCTTTCTGCTTTCTATGAAGATCAGGATATGAGGTGAGTCTGATCAATGTTTCATCTCTCTACTGTCTACGAAGATCAAGATTTGAGCTGAGCCTGATCAGTGTTTCATCTCTCTACTGTCTACGAAGATCAAGATTTGAGCTGAGCCTGATCAGTGTTTCATCTCTCTACTGTCTACGAAGATCAAGATTTGAGCTGAGTCTCTGATCAATGTTTCATCTCTCTACTGTTCTATGAAGATCAAGATTTGAGCTGAGCCTGATCAGTGTTTCATCTCTCTACTTTCTATGAAGATCAAGATTTGAGCTGAGCCTGATCAATGTTTCATCTCTCTACTGTCTATGAAGATCAAGATTTGAGCTGAGTCCCATCAACGTTTCAGATCTCTTTCTACTTTCTACGAAGATCACGGTCTGAGGCGAGTCACATCAATGTTTCATCTTTCGTCCTTCAATGAAGGTGGAGGTCTGAGCCGAGTCTGATCAAGGTTTCGTCTTTCATTCTCCTTTCTATGAAGATCAAGGTCCGACCAATGTTTCGTCTTTCATTCTCCTTTCTACGAAGATCAAGGTCTGAGCCGAGTCCGATCAATGTTTCGTATTTCATTCTCCTTTCTATGAAGATCAAGGTCCGATCAATGTTTCGTCTTTCATTCTCCGTTCCATGAAGATCAAGGTCCGATCAAGGTTTCGTCTTTCATTCTCCTTTCCATGAAGATCAAGGTCCGAGCCGAGTCCGATCAACGTTTCATCTCTCTGTCCACTCTCTCTCTCTCTCTTAGTATCCGTATTTGCCCAGCTCGTCTCTGAGGTTCCGCTTCATCTTGGACGACATCTTCTTCAGCTCCCTGGCGGCGTTGTTGGCCTCGTCCAGCGCCTCGTCCAGGTGGTAGCGCCCCCTGACGTCGCTCATGCTGTGGTGCCCGCGGGGGCTCCGGTGACGACCGCGCCGACCGCCGTAGTCACTCTCGTCGGAAAGAGCGTCAATGTCATCATAGGAGCGGGCGAACTCCCGCACCCTGTAGCGCCTGGCGGAGGGCGGCGGGGACGGGGGCATCATATGTACAACGGGCATGGGAGGGGGCGGGGGAGGGAGAAGGGGAGGGGGCGGGGGCGGGGGGAGGGGCTGCATGGGGGCCATGGGAAGCTGGCGGCGGGGCGGCATCTGGTAGCTCTGCAGGCGGTCCAGCCGGTCGCTGATGGCGTTGAGGTCCTCCTGCGTCACCCGCCTGCTGCCGTAACCGCCCATGGCCGGGCCGTTCTGGTTCAACGCCGGCATGGAGTGCGACGTCTCAGGAGGGTAAGCGAAGTGCACCCCGCCGTAGCCGTTGACGGCCGGGCTCGCTGCTGCTGCGGCGGCGGCGGCGGAGGCGTGGGAGGTCGGGGCCGGGGAGGCCATCGGGGACTCGAACCTGGCCGGGGTGGTGCGCGCCACGGAGCGAGACAGGGTGCGCTGGTCAAAGTCCGTGATGCTGTGGGGCGTGCTCTGGAGGCGCGAGGGCGTGGCGTTGGTGCTGTCCGTCCCCTCGCCCTTCAGGTTCTTCAGCTCGGCCAGCATCCCCTGCAGCCTCTCCTGCCGGGCCTGCTGCTGGGGGTCGCCCTCCGGGAACATCCTCATCGCCGTCTGCGTCGTCTGCTCCTGCACCGTCTGCGTGGTGGCGTTGCCGCGCGCCCCGGCGCTGCGCAGCGCGGACACGTCGCGGTACAGCATCTCCAGCGTCTCCTTGCGGATCGTGACGTCGGAGGCGATGGACTCCACGTCGCTGACGTCCACCCCTTGCTGCCGCTTGATGTCCCGCACCTCCATGAGGATGCTGCGCAGCAGGTTGGCCCTGGAGCCGCTGTTGCGCTTGGTCTGGGCGCCCATGGAGTGCAGGGAGGTGGTGGAGGTCTGCATGGAGGCGTTGCGCGGCGGCACGAGCGTCTGCGTGTGGTGGGAGCGGTTCATCGCCGGCGGCACGTCCATGGTCTGAACCTTGGCGAAGCCCGGAGTCTGGGACGTGGCATCTCGCAGCGACTCCGGGTCGACCGGCAGGAAGATGCCGGTGATGTAGCTGGCGGCCGACTCGTTGTCCGACTCGTAGAAGACGCTGGGGCCCGGCGTGTCCTTGCCGCCCGCCTCAGACCCCATCCAGTAGGACGGCTCGTCCAGGTGCGTGTCGAAGCTGGAGGCGTGCATCGTCTCCCCATAGGTTTCCCCGTAGCCGGACTCCTCGCTCTCCGACTCTAGGGCAGCGGCGGCGGCCGCGCCCTTCTTAAAGTCCTGCGAGTCGTTGAAGCGGCGGTGGCTGCTGCGGTCCAGCGGGGAGCGCGGGGTGGCGGAGGAGCGAGACACGTTGCCGCTGCGCGAGCGCCTCAAGTGCGAGGGCGGGAAGAGGCTCCTCGGACCTCCTCCTCCTCCTCCTCCACCTCCTCCTCCTCCTCCCCCTCCTCCTCCCGGTCTAGGACCTCGCGGCGAGCGCCATTGGTGGTCCGGGCCGTCGGTGTCGCTGTCAAACGATTGGTGGCGATGGGGGTCGTTGCGGGTCTGAGTGGATCGGCATCGCCGTCGGCTGGTCTGTGGGACGGGAGAGGGAGAGGAGCATGAGTTAACACTGGCTACACATGCATGGTGTGTACAACAGGCAACGACACAGTTTGGGAGTTAGTCACAGTTGACTGTTGCGGGTTATCTTTTCTTTCTTTTTTTTTCTTTTTTTTTTTAAGGGGGGTCCGTGGGTCCGGATTAATTTACGCCTGTAGGCGTGGTGTTGAGTGCGGGTTGACTGAAGCCTCTATGGTCTTGCGTACACTCCATCCCGTGTCAAAATTTTAATGTTTAAAAAAATACCTGCTGCATTCCACCCCACCCACCCTCTTTCTTCTTCTTCTTTTTTTTTTTTTTGGGGGGGGGGGGGGGGGGGGGGGGGGGGGGGCGGGGCGGGGATTACATTTTAAAGGTAAGGAGCCTCTATTTGTGTAAAGATAAACTGCTGGCAGTACCTGAATACACTTTCAATGCTAAATCTAAACCACTTATTTCGGAATTTACAAGGGAGGGGCGGCGAGAGGCAGGAAAGAGGGGACGGGGCAGCGACACGAAGCATTGCATTGCAACTTTGGAAACCAAACTCTTAAATCTGTGACCTTCAACTTGTGTGTGATATAGATGGAATACAAATTTCAGTGAGAGAGAGAGAAAAAGATTACGACTCGTGGATTTCCACTTCAATGCATGTTTACGTTGAATGAAAGGACGACCATGCCTCCCATCCTCCCTCCAGCTTCCTTCAGTAGCACAGCGTTTAGACAGTATATTTATGCCACACGCTATTTTTTAGTTTGCCAAAAATACTGATTCCATCCAATAAGCCTTTGCGTGAATGTGGGGTATAATCAAAGCTCAAACATGCCAATGAAACATTGCAGTTATGGCGATTGTTCAAAGCGCTGTTGACGCTACAGAAATTACACGAAGGATGCTACCTTCTTTCGGATCATGTTATCTTTATAAGTAGGCAATTCTGTGCCCACGCCATCTTTCTCCAATAGCTTGTACACACCAGGTACGTTGCTAGCCACATGGCCTCCGATTCTGACTTAATGGTCTTGACCTGGATATGGTTACCGGTCGTTCTCTGTTCAGCCTAATGGTCTTGACCTGGATATGGTTACCGGTCGTTCTCTGTTCAGCCTAATGGACTTGACCTGGATATGGTTACCGGTCGTTCTCTGTTCAGCCTAATGGTCTTGACCTGGATATGGTTACCGGTCGTTCTCTGTTCAGCCTAATGGTCTTGACCTGGATATGGTTACCGGTCGTTCTCTGTTCAGCCTAATGGTCCTGACCTGGATATGGTTACCGGTCGTTCTCTGTTCAGCCTAATGGTCTTGACCTGGATATGGTTACCGGTCGTTCTCTGTTCAGCCATTATAATGGTCTTGACCTGGATATGGTTACCGGTCGTTCTCTGTTCAGCCTAATGGTCTTGACCTGGATATGGTTACCGGTTGTTCTCTGTTCAGCCTCCCCTTGTTTGGAACAACCTTTCTGCTCACATCCGACTACACTGCAGTTTTCGGCTCTCTTCTGACGCTGCAGTTTTCAACAACCTTTCTGCTCTCATCCGACTCTGCAGTTCTCTCTCACATTTCAAACTTCTCTAAAAAAGAAACTGTTCGCTTTACTTCTGCCTACTCTGAGCTACTCTACCCCTCTAACATGCTTTTCTTTCTTTTTGTTGGTGGGGGGGGGGGGGGGTACTGACGTCCTTGGTAGTGGATAAACGGGGGGGGTGGGGGTGGGGGGAGACTGGGAGAGAGGGGGGAGGGGAAACGAGGGGTAGGGATATTGTGCGTGGGTGCGCGCACGTGTGTGTGTGGGCGCGGGAGGGGGGGGGGGGGGGGGGGGGGGGGGTAGTGAGGAATAGAGTGAACTGTGTAATGCATTATTAAATCTAATTGTGTATTGTTGTTGTTGATCGCTTTTATACAGCGCTATTCTCCCCTCTCGAGCAGACTCACTGCGCTCGCATGTGATTCTCCATGAGTGTAGCTCATGTTATAGCGCGTTGTTGAATATCCACCGAAATGGTGTACTTACAGCGCTGGCATGGCTGGTGCCACACGAAACTGCTGCCACCATACAACCATGCCCCATGTTACTGCAGGCAAAGCCACATATGTACGGTGCATGCGTGTTTAGCTGTAACCTGCTACTGCACTCTTGGCAGAATGGCCGGGGTCTTTTACATACTACAGCAGTGACACGAGGGGTGGAACGGATACCGAAGTATGAGTCAGCACAGAAAGCTGACCCTGGAGAATAACATTCTCCCGCCGCTCCTGCAGGGATTCGAACCCGCGACCTTTCGATCACGAGTCCGGCGCTCTGACTACTGAGCTATCCCCGTTTGTTGTAATGTTTTTTTCCATGTATAGCGTTTTGAGCCTACCATACTATCACAGAGGGATTCGGCGGATTTTAAATACAATTATTAATATTATTATCATAATATGCAAATGAGCTTTCTAAAATGAGCTTTCTAAACGCTGTGCTACTGCAAATAACTTTCACTGGTAGAAAATATTTCACTTCAATCTATACTCGCTTAAATTCATGCATCGACTTATTTATTAGTCTGTCAACGATTCTGGAAAGTTTGTTCCAGCATTAAAACAAAGCAGGGGTTGTCGTAGTGAGTGAGGTTCTTCACTATCAAAGTATGCAATGAAAATTTGTGAAAGGGAAAAGAACTGAACCACATGAAGTGCTGTCTGTTTCTCAAAGTTGTATTCCTTAATTGGTAGGCCCTTTTTCTGTCTTTCTGCTTGTCTTTTATTATTGTTTTATAGACTTTTTTTAAATATTTTAATTTCTTTGTTTTTCTGTCACACACATCAGGATGGTGGGTGGGGTGGGGGGGGGGGGACGTAGAGGGGTGGGTGGGGTGGGGTGAAGGGTATTTGAGGTGGGTGAGGTGGGTGAGAGAGGGTGGGTGGTGGTAGGTCAGGCTGACAGACGAATTAGTTAAAGTGAGGATTTGGAGCTTCACAGACATAGAGGCTTCGTATTGTATGTGACGGACACGTGACACTTTAAACCCACTTCATTCTGCAGTCATCGTATCTTATTTCTTACAGAACTTAATGCATCAGTTTAACACATTTATCGTTGGATCAACACCTATCTACTTAAGCACGCCATAAATGCCAAAGGCTGCTGTTGCTGCCTACGATGGCGCGTAAAATGTTCGCTGCTATCTACAAACGAAAACTTTCTATCGCTGCACACACGAAGCCATAACTATATACAAAAAAGAAAAAGAAAAAAAGAAAAAAAAGTTAAAAAGCCAGCAACAAGTAAAACTTCGAGCATCTGGTCTACATGCATACTAGTAAATGTCAAGCGAGTTTATAGTGCAGCCAAACTTCACACACATACAAAGTGCAGCGTATAAAACAAAGGATTACAAAATAATGGTCAACACGATACAAATCAAACTTGCTTTGCAACTCACAAACGACTTTGTCGCCTATCAAGTGGATCTACCCCCCCCCCCCCCCAAATTCCCACCGCGGTTTTAAACGGCAAGAACCGATTTTCTATCAGCTAATTAAAAAAGAAAAAGAAATCTGATGAAATTTTGGGGTGCCTATTTATTCTTTATCTGTCTCTCTCTCTTTTCCTCTTTTTTTTTCTTCCCCCTCTCCTTTTTTATTTTATTTTTAGCTTGACTAGAAGCTGACACAAATAATTAAGAGAGCTGTGTAGGACACAAGTCACCATACTGATGTTAGAGTCATGCACAGAAAGAGAAACAGGCTTATTCAGCCTGAGAACCATTCCGAGTACAAGGAGTTAATGACAGGATGGATACAGTTCAACGCACCAAAGAGAAAATGACCAAAGAAAACGAGAACGTTAACAACAACAACAACAACAAAACAGAGAAAAGAAGTCAAGACGGGGGGAAAACACACGTGCTGGAAGACGAAATGTGATGATGCAAGGTATGACAACAAGAGAAAATAACATTACTAACAAATCAAAAAATAAGAACGACGGTAATTCTATTCACAGGCCTATGAATGAATACACAATTAACATGAAGAGAGAAAAAAATCGGATCCAAACTCGGTCAGTTTTCAGAGAATGAAAAATCCGCTATATAGAGCCGCCAGTATAAAAAAAGAAAAAAAGAAAAGAAAAAAAGAAAAAAAGAAAAAAAGAAAAAGAAAAAACAACAACAACTGTACAGCGTCCAAGAACGCTTCAGCGGAGAAAAATTTCTTCAAGTCGACAAACAGGAGAAAGGCCGACAACCATGTCACTGACATTCACAGGACACATTCACAGAGTATGGACCGCTGGTCCAACAAAACATCTTTACAGACTTCGGACCGCTGGTCCGTCAGGGGGGAACAACTCAAAAACAGAAAGGCGCTGATCGGCTGGAGTCACAAAGAAGCCAGTCAAACGAGCTCTGATTGTTCTGACTTCAAATGCAAACACCACACCTAGCGGGAAAAACTTGTTTGTTTATTCCCCAACGGCCGGGCAGTGTTTGTGAATGAACGAATGCCGCAGCTCAGCTCTTCTCACACTCCGTGGATTTACAATGAATTAAAACGTGCAAGACGTGTCGTTGCACCGTGTCAACAACTTTTTAACTCTAACAGTCACATCAATGCGCTAATACACCGAGTTATAAATTAGCTGCAACAGGCAGAAACCTTCAATAACAGGAATGATCTCGCCATTAGCTGAAGCTGGTGGGTGTCACTTTCCATTCAAAGTCTCAAAATGGTCAAATTAATATGCAAGATCTTGGGGAGGGGTTGGACGAAGAGGGAGGGGGGGGGAGGGAATGGGAGTGGGAGGGAATAAGAGAGGGAGAGAGGGAGAGAGGAGAGGATGGAGAAAGAGAGAGAGAGAGGAGGAGAGAGGGAGGGGGGAGGGAATGAGAGAGGGAGGGAATAAGAGAGGGAGAGAGGGAGAGACGGGGGGTGGGGAGAGAGAGAGAGAGAGAGAGAGAGAGAGAGAGAGGAGAGAGAGAGAGAGAGAGAGACTCCTTCGGTGTTCTTCACTGCACTGACCCGTCAAAGCTGAACAGGGGAACAAATGGACCACTTGGGTATTGAAATTACAAACACTTACCCTACAGCTATGCAAAGGGAGGGCATAATCCCCACAGAATTAATAGTTACTCGCCTTGGAGCAACACCCGCCGACCCTCGCTACTCAGACCTGAGCCCAGAGGCGGCTGTTTGGTCTTCGGGTATTCTTCCGCTCCTGCGACCCCGGTCTATGGGGTACTGACGGTAAGCGGGGAGAGATTTGCAGTGTGGGCATATTTGATGGGATTACCTGTACCTACGCGGCTATACACTCAGACCTTGCTGATACTGAGAGGTGGGCAATCTGAAAGCTGTACTCGTTCACTCGCTATAACCCGGTCGGCTTCATGGTCGTTTCTATATAAAAATATTTAAAAAAAATATTAAAAATTGCTGAGAGTAACCCGTTTTCAGTTATATTTCCATTTCTAATAGTCTTTCTGATTCTAAGGATGTGGGCAGGACACGACTGCACTAGCTAGCAGACCTAACTGATACTGACAGGTGAACAATCTGAAAGTTGTACTTGTTCACTCGCTATAACCCGGTCGGCTTCATGGTCGTTTCTATATAATAAAAAATAATTTAAAAAAAAATGCTGAGAGTATCCCGTTTTCAATTATATTTCCATTTATGATAGTCTTTCTGATTCTAAGGTTGGGGGCAGGACACGACTGCACTAGCTAGCAGACCTAACTGATACTGACGGGTGGACAATCTGAAAGCTGTACTCGTTCACTGGCTATAACCCGGTCGACTTCATGGTCGTTTCTATAAAAAAATAAAAATGCTCGAGTATCCAGTTTTCAAGCATATTTCCATTTCTAACACTCTTTCCAATTCTCGGGTGGGGACAGAGCACGACTGCACTCTAACGACGCCA
>JABMCL010001084.1:167500-305000 GCA_018857735.1 Alviniconcha marisindica | reverse complement strand
CATCCAAAGTAACAAAACCCATCCCAGATACAAAACGTTATTTCAATGAATCTCTACAATGAAAAATCGAAACACCTCAGCTAGTCACCACTCCCAACACAACAAACAAACCACAGTGTATTTTGAGAAACACAAACGTGCCACTGACTCTAGAAGAGTATACAGGACTGACAAAACGATAATAATGCCAATAAAACGTGCCACTGACACTAGAAGAACAATATATATATATAAACATACGTACACACAGCACTGACAAGTGATAATACCAATCAAAGTGTACAGGCAACTCTCGAAGTGATACTTACATTGGATTCAAAAACAACACGAGGGCCCGCGAGCCCGGAACCACGCTTTTCAAAAAAGCCGGCTCCTCACTTCCAGCGCTCCACGCTTGCAGTCAGGTCACACGGCTACATCGCAGCTAGGACACCGGTCCGCCCGCTCCGGCCTCGAAGCGTTCGCCCAACAACAACGGATCAACCATTCACTTCCACACTGGCGAAAGACGGACAGAAACGGAGCTGTTGCGGTACGTGTAAAACTCCGTGAGCATGCAAGAACTTAAAGACTCCGGCCTCGTCCTCTTCGATCCGCACTGAGGCCTGCCGCGAGTTGAGGAGACAGGACCGTTGGAGACGTTGCGGATGTTGTTTCGCTAGCTGTGTGTATATATATATACGCTTCGAGCTCCAGTAGCAGCACCAAGCTCTGGTGGCCCTGTTCGCTTGCATGCAGTCTCTCGTGCCTAGCACCACAATCAAAGAGCTTTCCCGCCCAGGTGCAAAGCCCCGGGAATAAAAATATCAACAACAACAACAAAAGAAGGTCTGGCTTTTTCTCCGTGTGTTGTATGAACGTGTCTGGCAGGCAACACTCAGCACCGATCCAGTTATTGAGAGTTGCACAGTGGCAGCTAGCTACGTACACCTTGTAGCCTTTTACTTCCAGTGCCAGTCGCGCCGTCGACGGAGTGGTTGGTGTGTCGGTTGTGTGCGCGCGTGTGCTTAATCTGGGTGGTGGGGTGTGTGTCGGGAAGGGAGGTGGGTGCACGGATTGAATGACGGGCAAACGACGACATGAAACAGTGTGCGGAGAGCAGTTTATGGGATAAAGCGGGTGTTGATTGCGGGCTGACGACAAATGGTGTACGTGCGTGGCTTAGATACTCCCGGCAAACTGCTCAGCAGCACGCTGGCTGGATTGCGGTTCTGGCGGTCTGCGATACTTTGATTACAGTCGACAGACAGGGGCATTTACTGCTTATTTATCGCTGGGTCAGGGCGTCTTAGTGGTGGGACTGAACGCTGGCAGGTCTGTAGCGGTGGGACACCCGTACCCGTACCCGTACCCGTAGTACCCCAGTGCCACCCCGTGTGCTTCGCATTCTTGCTGTGGTCATCAACCGACAAAGGCGAACTCTACTTCTTCTTCCGCTTACGGTTACACTCACGGTCCACTGACAGACCATTACTACTGTTTCGACTGTGCGGGTTCTAACACACACACACACACACACACACACACACACCACACACACACACACACACACACACACACGCACACACACACACACACACACACACGCACGCATGCACGCACGCACGCACGCACGCACGCACCCACACACACACCTCTCTAACGACAAACAGATCCGAGTCAATATTTTCCCTTGGCAACACTGTCGGGTAAAATAATGCTGACAGAGCGACTCCGTCACTAAGCTGATTACACACTGAGGTTACGCCGGTCAAGTTTTCAGTGTCCCGTGCAAAAGTACAGGTACCTGGCGCCGGTCAAGCTTTTCAGTGTTAAAGAACAGGCACCTGGCGCCGGTCATTTTTTTCCAACGTCCTGTGCGAAAATATAGGCACCTGGCGCCGGTCAATTTTTATTTTTTTTATAGTTTTTTAATGTCCCGTGCGAAAGTGCAGGCACCTGACGCCTGGTCAGGTTTTTCAATGCCTTGTGCGAAAGTACAGGTACCTGGCGCGGGTCAAGTTTTTCAGTGTTAAAGAACAGGCACCTGGCGCCGGTCAAGTTTTTCAATGTCCCGTGCGAAAGTAGAGGCACCTGGCGCCGGTCAAGTTTTCTTCTTCTTTTTTCTTCTTCTTCTTTTTTTCTCAATATCCCGCACGAAAGTACAAGCACCTGACACCGGTCAAATTTGTCAATGCCCCGTGCGAAAGTACAGGTACCTGGCGCGGGTCAAGTTTTTCAGTGTTAAAGAACAGGCACCTGGCGCCGGTCAAGTTTTTCAATGTCCCGTGCGAAAGTAGAGGCACCTGGCGCCGGTCAAGTTTTTCAATGTCCCGTGCGAAAGTAGAGGCACCTGGCGCCGGTCAAGTTTTCTTCTTCTTTTTTCTTCTTCTTCTTTTTTTCTCAATATCCCGCACGAAAGTACAGGCACCTGACGCCGGTCAAATTTGTCAATGCCCCGTGCGAAAGTACAGGTAACTGGCGCGGGTCAAGTTTTTCAGTGTTCTGTGCGAAAGAACAGGCACCCACCTGGCGCCGGTCTTTTTTTTTTTTTTTTCTTTTTTTAATGTCCCGTGCGAAAGTACAGGCACCTGACGCCGGTCAAGTTTTTCAATGCCCCGTGCGAAAGTACAGGCACCTGGCGCCGGTCAAGTTTTTCGATGTCCCGTGCAAAAGTACAGGCACACGGCGCACTTTCGCTAAAATGTGTTTACGCCTCAACTGACACCAGTCAAGTGAATAGTGTGTAGTCATTAATAGCAGATCAGGCGCCTGTGACACGGAGCACAGCTCAGCCAGCAATGGCTACGAAATGAGGATAACTGCAGTATTACACCACCCAAACATACATCATTTAAAACAAAACAAAAAAATTAAACGCGAGACCGATTTGGAAATCACGCAGATGTGTTTCTCCACCATTCCATCGGCAAAAATAGATTAATCAATAAAAATTATAAAAATTAAAAATTGAGGCATACAATTCTTACTTAGGTGTGTGTGTGTGTGTGTGTGTGTGTGTGTGTGTGTGTGTGTGTGTGTGTGTGTGTGTGTGTTCACATGCAGCAAAGAAGAAAAACACCAGCCGTGTACGACATCCATTTTCGGTCAAAAGATAGCACATATATAATTATATAGATTACATCCGATCGTGTTAGTCTCACATAGTCATCTTTCACAAATTCTGCCTACAATCACCAACATGCACAATCTACATAACT
Organism: Alviniconcha marisindica; assembly: GCA_018857735.1. Classification (NCBI taxonomy): domain Eukaryota; kingdom Metazoa; phylum Mollusca; class Gastropoda; family Provannidae; genus Alviniconcha; species Alviniconcha marisindica. Next base: position 301,800 of record JABMCL010001084.1, on the reverse strand, counting down.
CGTTTTTTCTGTTCTCACTCTCCCCCGGCCCTCCCCTGCCCACCCCACCCCACCCAACTCCCTCTTCAAAACAAATACCCCACACAATAACAACAGAACTCCACAACAAACAAACAAAAATAATCGAGATTAATAATAATAACGTGGTCAGAAAGAACACCTTGACAAACTGAAAAGAAGAGCAATGGGTGGAACAGGGATGATATCGCACAGGTGAGGATATATATATATATCACAGAATACAACCCACACTGCCCAGCACATGGTGAAAATGAGGCGATGGTAATTAAGATATGGTGACGTGTGACCTTCAACACCGCTGCTTGGTTAAGGCAGCTAAAAGTCCTCAAACGATAATTCATGTTTGCTCAATTTCTGAAGAATCATACGGAACGTTCGGACTGTTCTCAGAGGCTGTGAACCTGTGGGTGCCTTTGATCCCTTTTAAACTCTTCACATGTAAAGCAAGTTTACAGCAGACAATCACATACTGGAGGGGGGTGGGGGAGGGGGATATTCCCTTAAATAAAATAAGTAATAAATTTATCAAGATAAACAACGCAAGGGACAAACCTGACCTACACGAAGACAAAACGATGGAAAAGAGCAATAATCACAGAGAGGTTTAAAAACTTTTACAAAAAGTCTATATTTTCAATATATGATCCTCCTTATTTTTTTAAAACTTTTTGTTTTGTTTTTTGTTAACGTCTCTCAAATAAAGTTTATACAGATGAAACTGCACATCAATCGATAGTCATCATAATCATGATCAAAAGGAAACAGCTTGTGAGACACTGATAAAAAGACTTTTTTAAACTACCAATAATTGTTTTTAATCAAAAAGGAACAAGGAAGAAAAAATATGTTTAAATTGAAGAAAATGTTTCATACTTATGAGGAAATGTGTACTTTAAAGTAATACATGTACAGTTTTATTATCTATAAAGAAATGTGTACTTTGAAGTAAGACATATACAGTTTTATTATCTATGAAGAAAACATGTGTACTTTGAAGTAAGACATGTACAGTTTTGTTATTTATGAAGAAATGTGTACTTTAGAGCAAAACACAGAAAGTTTCACTATCTAAAGAAATGTGTATTTTTGATAATTGTATGACACTGAAAGAACATAAAAAAGAAAAAGAAAAAAGGAAAGGGTAATTATGCAAAAACAAAACAAAGAAATCAGTTGTTGTTGCTGTTTTTGTTTTTTAAAGTCAAAGAGGACCAGTCATGATTTATAACAGTTTTCATTTTGGACATCATGTGCCTTACAGATAAAACACACAAAGACAAAATGTGCCATATTCAGTGACTTTGTTTAATGTTTGTGGTGCTGGTAAAAACAGAACCAAAAGAGTGCAACTTCAAACAAATTCTCATGTGCAACGATTGCCCCTTTGTTAGTGCCAAGACCGATCAATTCACTGACAGACTGAATCTGAGCTGATAGGAAACGCACTGACACTTCTAGCTGTTTGTCAGTCTACTAAATGTCTAATCTACTGTCAGATTACAATTTTATGATCGTTTTGTTGCGATAGCTAATGTGGGTACCACCCATCTTCCTCAGCAGGGAGTATTTTCCCTGGGTACATTAGCAGATCAAGAAATTGAAACTGCCACAAACTCTGAATGAACAGAAAATGTGTTACCTCTTTTCTTTAGTGTATAAAAGTCTTTTACAATCTAACACCTGCTTTGTTTTTCCCTTGTCAAAGTCATTTCAATGCAAAAAGAGCCAGCAATATTTATTTTACAGACTGTCTAGTTTTCAGTCCTGAGATATGGATTTTCCCCTTCTTTTTCTTCCTTTTTAGAGAGAACAATCATTTCATTACAAAAGACCTCCATCATGATATGCTTTGTAGTTGTTTTTCTGCCTCAACTAAAACCTGAAGGTTTACGAAGAGCTGGGTAACATTCAGCATGTAAAACTGTTTCAGGCATAGCCATGAATAAATGTACATAAACTGCAAGACACCCCCTAACCTCCCCCCATCCCCCTTTTAATTCCGGCAGCTGCATGTCAACCCCCAGGGGTAAAATGGTTTGCTGATTTTTATGGTTGACATATGACAGAGGTCCTACTTCATGATTTATCAAACATCTCTTCTTCTTCTTTTCTTTCTTTCTTTCTTTTCCTTATAATTTTTTTAGTTTTTTAAAAATCATTTCCCACCACATATACTGTATGCATATTTGTATTATGGACATTAAAAAAATCAAGATGGGACAGAAGACAGACCCGCAAAAAGAAGAAAAAGGCAGACAACAACCAAAACAGAACAAATAAAATGTTGAACGTTTTTATGTTTCTTTGTTGTTGTTTTTGTATTCAAAGTAGTAGTCTGCATCTAAACTAAGTCAGTACTGGACTGGAAAAAAACAAAAACAAATAAAAATGAGGACGCCCTAAAGATCCACAGCCTCCAAGAACAGCACAAAACAATAATAATAACAATAATAGTGTCAGAAGCAGGAAGAAGCCTGTCGAGACAGTAAAACCTGCTATGAATGACCACTAAATTATTATACCATCTGCCACTACTCCACTGTTATCCTAGCAGTGTGGTTCAAGTCAAAGAAAGCAAAGTTTTGCACTTCTTTTATAACAGGGTAGCCAACCTGCTTTCATTTCAGTAAACATTTGTCAAAAATAATTTCTTCTGCTTCTTTACATATTTCTGCATGTTAGTACATGCACCCCTTTCACCCTGACATCCCTTCACCCAGTGTGTTGCTACATCATTTTCACCCTGACAAGTTGTCACCCAATGTATTGCTTAATCCCTTTCTTCCTGACAAGTTGTCACCCGATGTATTGCTACATCCCTTTCACCCTGACAAGTTGTCACCCAATATATTGCTACATTCCCTTCACCCTGACAAGTTGTCACCAATGTATTGGTTAAAAAAAAATCCCCTTCACCCTGACAAGTTGTCACCCAAAGTACTGCTAAATCTCCTTCACCCTGACAAGTTGTCACCCAATATATTGCTACATTCCCTTCACCCTGACAAGTTGTCACCCGATGTACTGCTAAATCCCCTTCACTCTGACAACTTGTCACCCAATGTATTGCTACATTCCCTTCACAGTGACAAGTTGTCACCCAATGTATTGCTACATCCCCTTCACCCTGACCAGTTACCCCCTTCACCCTGACAAGTTGTCACCCAGTGTATTGCTACATCCCCTTCACCCTGACAAGTAATCACCCGATGTATTGCTACATACCACTGACTCTGACAAGTCATCACCTGACATATTTGCGACATCCCTTTCACCCTGACAAGTCACTACCCAACAAACTAATGCATCCCTTTCACCTTGACAAATCGTCAGGCTATAATGCTACTGCATCCCTTTCACCTTGACAAATCATCAGCTAGCACTACTGCATCTCTTTCACCTTGACAAATCATCAGCTAGCACTACTGCATCTCTTTCACCTTGACAAATCATCAGGCTAGCTACTGCATCCCTTTCACCCTGACAAATCATCGGGCTAGTACTACTGCATCCTCTTTCACCCTGACAAATCATCAGCTAGCACTACTGCATCCCTTTCACCCTGACAAATCATCAGCTAGCACTACTGCATCTCTTTCACCCTGACGAGTCACTACCCAACATACCACTGCATCCCCTTCACCATGACAAATCATCAGGCTAGTACTGCTGCATCCCTTTCACCCTGACAAATCCTCACCCTGCACTCTGCATTCTTTTCACCCTGACAAGTCATCAACCAACATTCTTCTTTCATCACATCCCTACCCTACACCTCCTTCAAATGCAATCAGTATGTTTTCCCTCCTTGTCCCTACATCCCATGACAAAGTTAGCCACATCATGAACAGTGAATCTGATCACTACTTGTGATCTGATGAAGCTGGTGGTTTTTTTTGCCCCCCTAAAAACTATTGCGGTTGACTGGGTGTTCAATTCTATGACGTATATTTTGACTTTCCTCCACAGCTTCCCAGGTTACAGTGGTCAGAGACGGCAGGTTTCACTGTCAGAAAGTAGCCTACAAAACAGTGTGAAGTCATCTACACTACTACAACACACACCCACTCTTGGCAAACAGGCGTAAATCCAGGCATGACAAAGATGTGGTGTTGTTGGTTTATCTTTCAAAAACCATGCCACAAAATTGTCAAACAAGGCAACAGTGACAAAAATGATGAGAAAAAATGTCTCTCTCTTTTTTCTCTTTTTTTTGAAAGCAAGTAGACATGGGTTTGTTTTGTCTGTAGTGGTGGTGTTGCTTTTGTTCATGTCTTTTTACTTTTGATGGGGGAGATACGGCGGTGGGGGTGGGGCGGTGGGGGGTTGATTTTCTTTAAAAAGAACATTATCATGCCTGGAAGTTGTTAGTGCATGGGGAAAAAACTGAACAGGAGAAAAGGTCAAAGGTTCCTACCTGCATCTGCACACCCTTCTCCTCCATTGTGGTCTCAGCCTTGTCAATGCGCTCCAGCTCTCGTGCGTAGTTCTCCAGGTCCTCGTCCATGGTGTCCTGCATGGACTGCAGTTCTCGGGCTGACTGTCGAGCCGAGTCACGGGCTGACATCAAGTTCTCAATCTGTCCCAAAAGCTCTTCCCAGTCGTCGCGAACAGCCCTGATGACCGGGTCGGCCAGCGAGGGGTTGTGCTGCGTCAGGGAGCGGTACTGGGTCAGCAGGTCATCGATGGCAGGACCTCGCGCTTGAACTTCATCACGGAAGTGCTGCAAGTGAAAAGTAAACATAATTTGTTCTCATTTTTGTTGGTGAAATAAGTTCCTGTCAGCAAGCAACAAAGCAAAACTCAACACTGAGAACTTCTTGGCATCCATTTCCTTTCTTTTCTCCCAAATGGAATGGGGGAAGTCTTCATTGATTTTTTTTTTTTTTTTTTTTTTTAAAGTCTCAGCTTTGGGTAAAGACACAGTAAGTTCAACAGGTTGAGGATCAAAGCATAAGTTCTAGAATCTCTAAAAACTTGATAACAGAACTAAAGCAACAAACCAAAATGCCTACCTGCAGTCTTTGAATGTCCAGGTCTGCAGCCTCGGCATGGAGCTTGGCAGGGTTGTTCTCCATCTCCTGCAGTTCCTCCTGTCGACTGTGCAGCCAATGGCGCAGCTCCACGCGGGCTCTGTCAACATTGTCCCACTTGCGTATCGTGTCCCGCAGCCGATCCAACCGTTTCTCCAGCTGTTGACAGTTCAGGACATCATGGCATTTAGTGAAGCAGGCAAGCTTGCTTTCATCATTCAGTCGGTCAGCACTTAGGACATCATGGCATTTAGTGAAGAGGGACAGTTTCTTTTAACCAGTCAGTCAGTCGACACTTAGGACATCATGGAATTTAGTGAAGAGGGACAGTTTCTTTAAATCGGTCAGTCAGTCAGTAAACACTTAGGACATCATGGAATTTAGTGAAGAGGGACAGTTTCTTTTAATCATTCAGTCAGTCAACACTTAGGACATCATGGGATTTAGTGAAGAAGGACAGTTTCTTTTAATTAGTCAGTCAGTTAACATTTAGGACAACATGGAATTCAGTGATGAGGGACAGTTTCTTTTAATCAATCAGTTGGTCAACACTTGGGGCATCATGGAATTTAGTGAAGAGGGACAGTTTCTTTAATCAGTCAGTTAACACTTAGGACATCATGGAATTTAGTGAATAGGGACAGTTTCTTTTAATCAATCAGTCGGTCAACACTTAGGACATCATGGAATTTAGTGAAGAGGGACAGTTTCTTTTAATCATTCAGTCAGTCAACACTTAGGACATCATGGAATTTAGTGAAGAGGGACACTTCTTTCAATCAGCCAGCCAGTCAGTCAGCCAGTAACTCCCTCACTCCATTAATCAACTGATATATCAGGCAGTCAGACAGACAGTCTGTCAGTCCCCTACCTAGTGTCTAGTGTCTGAGTGTCACTGAATGCAAACACAGACAATCCCAAAAAGAGCAACAACAAGGCAATCAGTAACAACATCTCTTTTCTGCTCTCTTTTAACCATTCTTTCTTTTTTAATTTGAAAAGAAAAGAAAAAATGGACTATTAGACATTGTTAGCTTGTGTGTGTGTGTGTGTGTGTGTGTGTGTGTGTGTGTGTGTGTGTGTGTGTGTGTGTGCGTGTGCGCATGTGTGTATGCGCATGCATGTGCGCGTGTGTGTCAGTGTGTGCGTGTGCTTGTGTGTGTATGTGTGTGTGGTGGAGGGCGGGGTGGGGGGTCTCCTGGTAGCACAAAAACAGCAGGAAGAAATGTGGCTTTTAACACCCAGTCAACCATGACGATTATAACAGGGTAAAACAGAGCAGGATGCAGAGAGAAAAATCAATGGGACCGAGAAACAAGAACAACTGAGAGTTATTGACGAGTACTAGAAACCATCACACGTCAAGAGGAAAAATCCATCACACTGCAGAACTACAGCAGGAGGAAACAAATCAATGAAAACAACTTCAGACAGCTCTTTATGAATAAGCCCCTGCAAACCCAAGTACGGAAGTATTCCAGGCTACCTGCCTGTCACACTGATGTTTCTCAGGCAGTCAGATAAAACCAAATAAAATAATGTAATGATGCACCAAGCAATCAAAAGCAAACAGTAAATGATCAAAAGCTGATGAAACTGACCAACTTGTTTAACAGATACCTGTTTTGTTGTGTGAAATATTATGACAGAGATTACTTAGTACATAATCAAGTGACTGAAATGATAATCGACCATTTTCAGGCAAGCAACTGAAATATGTTCAACTGTTTTCTTTTCTTTTGATCTTTCCTCCTAAAAAATATATATTATATATAAAAAATTAAAAAAACGTTGGTCACACCAACATCCCTCCAAGCACTGATCACAAAAACAAGATAGCTTAACCAAAAGCAGGTAAGTGTCCGAGATCTACATCTCATTTTTCACTGTTTGACTGTTGTTTAAGTGTTGTTTTGTAGCTTGAAAAAGGAGGCTTACCTTGAAAATTCCCATGTTGTATTTTGTCCTAACAAATAGCCTCTTTTTAACCTTTTATGCATCTACGTCTCATTTTTCACTGTTTGACTGTTGTTTAAATGTTGTTTTGTAGCTTAAAAAAGCGGGTTACCCCGAAAATTCCCATGTTGTATTTTGTCCTAACAAATAGCCTCTTTTTAACCTTTTATGCAATTAAATAAAAATTAAAAATTAAAGTAAATCCTTACTGGAAGAGGTGCTGCAGCAGACATGCTGGTCCGGACTCAGATCCCGAATAGAGGAACAATTACAACCAACTTCTGACGGTGAAACAACAAAAACTTCCCACAAACTATTACCCTTGCTCAGAGAGCAAGTGTGACGTGATTATTAAAATGTAGCCAAAAGTGAAGGTCAAGTGCTAGTACACCTAAACGAAAATCATTCATTCCAGCCAGCTAGGTAAAAGATCTACTGATACAGGTGACTGTACTGGCGTGGGTTCAAATTTCAATCCCTGCACAAAATTACTGCAGCCAATGTGAAATCCCCCCCCCCCCCCCCCCCCCCCCAACTTCCCCCCGCTGTCAATACATGTAGTAAGCCCCACCCACCAAGACCAGGACCGTGTTTGGATGTGAATCAACGTGTCAGTCAAGGCTTAGGCTGATGGCTGACCCTTCCATTGCCCAGGGTCATTATTGCACCATTGATTAGCAGCTCTACCACCAGCCCACCCATTATTACCAGCCCTGCGAGGGGAGAGAAACGCCAGGAATCGCTGACTCTGTCTCTGATTAATTCATCATCAATGCTGCTACGGAATGTCATTATTCTGCCTTCGGTTGCCCCAGTTGGGTCATTGTCAGCTCTTTCGGCAGGCCAGCAAAGCAGTTTTCTTTGAAGTCATGAAAATTGAGCTGCCTTCGCTGATTGTCATTCACGCAAGTGTTTACATATGGCTGATTACACGCCAGTCATGAAAGAGACAGAGCACTGTATTGGAGAGAAGAAAAAAAATCTCAGGGTGTCTATGGCAAATAGTGTACAAGGTGGGTGGGCATTTTTGTAAGGATGTACATTTTATACATGTATGCATGTGGTGTTCCAGTCTGTGTAAGCAAAACCAACCTTCTGTGTGGTAACATTCCTGTTGTTACAGAGTAAAAACAAAAATGTTTTCACAAAAGTTAGCATGCAAAAACTGCCAACTGCAGGTTCAGGTAAGCATGTGTGCACACACACACACACACACACACACTCTCTCTCTCTGTCACATGCAAACACACACACACACACACACACACACACACACACACACGCACACTCACACACACACACACACACACTCACACACGCACGCACACACACACACACTCTCTCTCTGTTGCATGCAAACAAACACAATTTGGATTGCAACAACTCCTATGGGTTTCCTTGTCTGCTTGCTTGCTCACTGACCTGGTTGATGCAATCCTGCAGGTTTTTGTTGACCTGGTCGGCAAACTGGGCCAGGGGTGACTCAACAGCAGTGTCCAGCTTGTCCAGGCTTTCCATGCTGCCCATGTTCTCACAGCGTTGCGCTGCCTGCTGGAGCTCCTGCTTCATTCCGTACAGCTTCTCCAGCTCTGCCTGTGTCACACACGTCAATACAACCCCTGCAGTTCCCCTGCATTCACCACGCCACAGCAGACATCATCATAATGTTCCTGCTTCATTCCCTACACTTCTCTGTCTGGGAATGAAGTTACCATGCACCACACAGTGGATATCATCATAATGTTGCTGCTTCATTTCCTACAGCTTCCCCAGTTCTGCCTGTGTCACACACGTCAGTACAACACCTGCAGTTTACCTGCACCACAGTGGACATCATCATAATGTTCCTGCTTCATTCCTTACAGCTTCTCTAGCTCTGCCTGTCAGTGTGACGCACATTTCAATAAAACACCTGGAGTTTACCTGCATTCACCACACCACAGTGGACATCATCATAACATTCCTGCTTCATTGGCTACACTTCTCTGTCTGGGAATGAAGTTACCATGCACCACAGTGGACATCATCATAATGTTGCACAACACCTGCAGTTCACCTGCATTCACCACGCCACAGCGGACATCACCATAACGTTCCTGCTTCATCCCCTACACTTCTCTGTCTGGGAATGAAGTAACCCTGCACCACAGTGGATATCATCATAATGTTGCTGCTTCATTCCCTACAGCTTCCCCAGCTCTGCCTGTGTCACACACATCAATAAATCACCTGCAGTATCATCATGATCTGTATCATCATGATACAGTTGTAGTTGTCCAAAATGCTGTTCCAATATCTAAACATTACCACTTGCAGGCAGAACTTTGTTTAATTTAAATTCTTTCTTTGGTGTTCAGTCCCTGTTGAGGATGTAACTCTGGCAGACTTAATTACTTTGTATTTACTTGCATGCCATGCAAATTCAAAGCCAATTCAGGACTCTTTTGTATGTGCACATTGTTACATGTGAGATGTTTGTCAAGCTCTGATAACCACCTTTGCTTGTTGTTCCACATTCAGTTATAATCATACGGTGTTGGTGTATAATACTATACATACAATCCCGTTTTACATTTTCCACTTGTAGTATTATAATAGTGTCAAAATGTACAGTGGAAGTAGAACTATATATACAATCCCATTTTACATTTTCCACTTGTAGTGTTATAATGGTGTCAAAATGTACAGTGGAAATAGAACGGTCTTCACAAAGTTCTTTAAGCAAAAATATTCTGCTTTAAGAGAAAAGAACAAGTGAAATCAATAGTCCCAGGGGAAGTTCTCTGAAGACAATGATTTTGTCAGTCCCACTATGGATTCCACTGCATTGCCCAAGGACAGACAAGTAACAGCAGTGGATGAACTGATTCAGGAAGAAAAGAAAAACAAGAATGACTGCTAGCATTCTAAAACAAGATCCAAACACATGAAAGATTCACAAAAATGCTGTTTATTACAAGAAGACAAAACCAGCAAATTGTGGGGGTAATCCCCTTTGTCAAGCTAAAAAACAACACTTACACAACATTCTTCCAAGCACAGGGCAGGAAAACAACATAGCTCAACCAAAAACAGATCAGTGGTTTAGCTTTTCACTTCATTTTTTGTTCCTTTTGACTGTTTAGCTGTTAAGTGTCATTTTGTAGTTCGACAAAGGGGATTACCCTGATAATTTGCTGGTTTTGTCTTGTCCTAATAAACAGCGTTCTTTCCAACCTTTTACGTGTTTGGATCTTGATTCAGGAAGAGAATGCTGCGAGAATTTAGTTAGTTGGTGCTTTGAGCCCAGTCAGTCAACCACACAGGGTTATATATCAGGGCTAATACTGTGAGAAACCCTTTGGGCTACGCTGATGAACAAAGAGCGGTATAACTGTAAGTTACACAATAGCAGCTGGGTCACACCAATCTGCCACCATTACCTGTGAAGCCTCTCTCTGCTGCTGAGCATCATCCAGGGTGTCTGGGATGTTGGCCTCCACGTGCTGCAGCCACTCGGGGAACTCTTCCTCCAGGAAGCTGTTGGTGGACTCCAGCAGCTCCTTGTACTGCCGCCACTTGCTGTGGATGTCGTTCAGCCGGTCCTGGGTGATCAGCACAGTGCACAGGCATTTACTTCAAAATGGAGGCGTGGTGTTTTGTTCATGTGCCTGTTTCAGTTTGGGTCTCAAGGTGGAGTTGTTTGTTTGTATGGTGTGGTGTGGTTGGTGGGGTTGGTGTGTGTGTGTGTGTGTGTGTGGGGGGGGGTGCGTGTGTGTGTGTGTGTGGGGAGGCACACACACATGCATGTGTGTGTGCACACACTAACTGTAACTGCATGTGTGCTTGCATGAATATATGTATATGTCTCTATTTATCAAGTTTATTTTGTAGTTGATACTTTTTTGTGCCTTGTGTATCAACACTGTGGGTACCTGTTCACATTTTAATTCATCAACTGGAACCTGGATGCTCATAAAAAATAGAAAAAGCTGCGTGAGAATTTGCATGTGCCTGCTTTTCCTGTATTAATGCTTTAGATGCAGAGTATATGCAGTGTCCCCCACCATTCAGACAGACAGCTGCACATAGACTTCCGGGGAGAGCGGATTTGCAGGGGCGAGTGTATCTACAGACTGTCAGTGTACTGTAAAAATATAATGTGCCCTGCATCACAATGTGCTTTTCACAGTGTATAATGAGCTGGTGCTTAGTTTTCATTTTTGAAACTGAATAGCATTTTGTGCCTCACATATAAACTGTGGGTGGGTTTTGTTGTTGCAAACAATGTTCATGCTGTTTTGCACAGGCAGTGCAGTTCAGCAGAGTGATTCATGAACTTTCAGGTGCTGCTCATGTTTTTCTCATTGGATGCCACGTACCACACACGTCCGTTCAGGATACAGTGAATGTGTATAGGTCCTGGCTCTTAATAAGTTAGGGTTTTACTGGTGTCCCAGGTGCATACAGTTTTTAAAAATGCTGTGATGAAGAAATGGTAACTGCTATGCCTATGATGCCACTCCAGCTGTTTACTGGTGGGGTGGGTAGGTAACATTTGGCGAGATTAGCATGTCTCTCTGCAAGATAGGTGCATGTCATTTGGTGAGGTGTATGCACATTTGGTGAGATTAGCGTGCTTCTTTGCAAGATCAATGTATGTCATTTGGTGAGATGCATGTACATTTGGTGAGATTAGCATGTTTCTCTGCAAGATAGGTGCATGTCATTTGGTGAGGTGTATGCACATTTGGTGAGATTAGCGTGCTTCTTTGCAAGATCAATGTATGTCATTTGGTGAGATGCATGTACATTTGGTGAGATTAGCATGTTTCTCTGCAAGATAGGTGCATGTCATTTGGTGAGGTGTATGTACATTTGGTGAGATTAGCATGCTTCTTTGCAAGATCAATGTATGTCATTTGGTGAGGTACATGTACATTTGGTGAGATTAGCATGCTTCTTTGCGAGATCAATGTATGTCATTTGGTGAGGTACATGTACATTTGGTGAGATTAGCATGTTTCTTTGCAAGATAGTCATGTCATTTGGTGAGGTATGTACATTGGTGAGATTAGCATGTTTCTTGCAAGATAGTGATGTCATTTGGTGAGGTGTATGTACATTTGGTGAGATTAGCATGTTTCTTTGCAAGATAGGTGCATGTCATTTGGTGAGGTGTATGTACATTTGGTGAGATTAGCATGTTTCTCTGCAAGATAGGTGCATGTCATTTGGTGAGGTGTATGTACATTGGGTGAGATTAGCATGTTTCTTTGCAAGATCAATGTATGTCATTTGGTGAGGTACATGTACATTTGGTGAGATTAGCATGTTTCTCTGCAAGATAGGTGCATTTCATTTGGTGAGGTGCATGTACATTTGGTGAGAGTAGTATCACTACTTCACAACAGGGATCTGTCATTTCTGGCAATATGTATAGTTGGTGAAATGGGTGAGACTGTTGATGAGATAGGTGAGACAGTTGGTGATATGTGTAAGACAGTTGATAAAATGGGTAAGGCAGTTGGTGAAATGGGTGACAGTTGATGAAACAGGTCAGGCAGTTGATGAAATGGGTGAGACAGTTGGTGAAATGTGTCAGAGGTGAAATGGGTGAGACAGTTGATGAAATTGGTGAGACAGTTGGTAATATATGTCAGAGGTGAATGGGTGAGATAGTTAATGAAATGGGTGAGGCAGTTGGTAAAATGTGTCAGAGGTAAAATGGGTAAGACAGTTGATGAATAAAACAGTTGGTGATACATGTGTGTGTGTAATATGCACCATCATGTGTGTGTGTGTGCATGTTTTGCCATGCTTTGTATGAAAATGTTTGTTAATTTTTGTATGTTTTGTTTGCTTATTTATATACCATTGATTTGTATATGGGTATTTGAATGGTGCATTTATTTTATTTTATTTTTTAAGTTGCAAAGTGCTTTGAGTCTCTAAAAGCACTCTATAAATTCCCTATTATTATTATCGTGTCAGAGGTGAAATGGGTGAGACAGCTGACAAGTGAGACAGCTGGTGATATGTGTCAAGAGGTGAAATGGGTGAGACAGTTGATGAGTGAGACAGCTGGTGATATGTGTCAGATGTGAAATCAGAGACAGTTCATGAAATCAGGAGACAATGAGTGAGGCAGTTGTAGATATGTGTCAAGAGGTGAAATGGGTGAGACAGTTGATGAGTGAGACAGTTGATGATATGTGTCAGAAGTGAAATGGGTGAGACAGCTGATGAAACTGGGAGACAATGAGTGAGACAGTTGGTGATATATGCCAGAGGTGAGACAGTTAATAAATTGGGTGAAACAGTAGATAAAATGGGTGAGACAGATGATGAAATGGACAGACAGTGAGGCATTAAGTGATAAGTGTCGAAGGTGAAATGGGCGAGACAGTTAGTGATATGTGTGAGACAGTAGATAAAATGGGTCAGGCAGAGATGGATGGATGGGGACATGGGTGAGACAGTACTGGCATACATTTCACCAATGGATGATGGTGAAATGTGTGAGACAGGTAGAGAGATGGGATAGTTTGTGAGATAGGGAAGGTAGCTGATGAGAAGGGTAAAATGGGGAAATGACAGCTGACATGATGGGCAAGACAGGTGGTCAAAAGGGACAGTTGATGAGATGAGAGAGATAATGAGTAAGACGAGATGTGTGAGACAGTTTGTAAAATTGGCAAGATGACTGGTGAGATGTGCAGACAATTGATTAAATGCTTGGTGACATGGGATACAGATTTGGTGAAATGGGTGTGACAGTTGGTAATATGGGTGCAACAGTTGGTGACTTGGGTGACTTGGGTGACATGATTGGTGACATAAAACTGTTGGTGACTTGCTGAAATGGGTACAACAGCTGCTGAAATGGGTGTGATAGTCGGTGAGATAACACAGTGGGTGAGATGGGCAAGTGAAATTAAACAGACCAGAGATTTGGTAAGATTGGATACAGTCAGCGAAATGGGAGAGGTGCTTGAAACAGTTGGTGACATCATCAACAACAGTTGCTGAGGTACACAAAACTGATGAGATGAGAGACAGTTAATGACGCAGGATGCCAGTGAGCTAAAGGAGGCAGCTGATGAGATTGACAAGATAGTGAATGAGAGACAGTTAATGACGCAGGATGCCAGTGAGCTAAAGGAGGCAGCTGATGAGATTGACAAGATAGTGAATGAGAGACAGTTAATGACGCAGGATGCCAGTGAGCTAAAGGAGGCAGCTGATGAGATTGACAAGATAGTGAATGAGAGACAGTTAATGATGCAGGATGCCAGTGAGCTAAAGGAGGCAGCTGATGAGATTGACAAGATAGTGAATGAGAGACAGTTAATGATGCAGGATGCCAGTGAGCTAAAGGAGGCAGCTGATGAGATTGACAAGATAGTGAATGAGAGACAGTTAATGATGCAGGATGCCAGTGAGCTAAAGGAGGCAGCTGATGAGATTGACAAGATAGTGAATGAGAGACAGTCAATGACGCAGGATGCCAATGAGCTAAAGGAGGCAGCTGATGAGATTGACAAGATAGTGAATGAAAACAGTTAATGACGCAGGATGCCAGTGAGCTAAAGGAGGCAGCTGATGAGATTGACAAGATAGTGAATGAGAGACAGTTAATGACGCAGGATGCCAGTGAGCTAAAGGAGGCAGCTGATGAGATTGACAAGATAGTGAATGGAGACAGTTAATGATGCAGGATGCCAGTGAGCTAAAGGAGGCCGCTGATGAGATTGACAAGATAGTGAATGAGAGACAGTTAATGACGCAGGATGCCAGTGAGCTAAAGGAGGCAGCTGATGAGATTGACAAGATAGTGAATGAGAGACAGTCAATGACGCAGATGCCAGTGAGCTAAAGGAGGCAGCTGATGAGATTGACAAGATAGTGAATGAGATGAGAGACAGTTAATGACGCAGGATGCCAGTGAGCTAAAGGAGGCAGCTGATGAGATTGACAAGATAGTGAATGAGAGACAGTTAATGACGCAGGATGCCAGTGAGCTAAAGGAGGCAGCTGATGAGATTGACAAGATAGTGAATGAGAGACAGTTAGTGATGCAGGATGCATGAGGCTAAAGGAGGCAGCTGATGAGATTGACAAGATAGTGAATGAGAGACAGTTAATGACGCAGGATGCCAGTGAGCTAAGGAGGCAGCTGATGAGATTGACAAGATAGTGAATGAGAGCAGTTAATGATGCAGGATGCCAGTGAGCTAAAGGAGAGCTGATGAATTGACAAGATAGTGAATGAGAGACAGTTAATGACGCAGGACCAGTGAGCTAAAGGAGGCAGCTGATGAGATTGACAAGATAGTGATGAGAGACAGTTAATGACGCAGGATGCCAGTGAGCTAAAGGAGGCAGCTGATGAGATTGACAAGATAGTGAATGAGAGACAGTTAATGACGCAGGATGCCAGTGAGCTAAAGGAGGCAGCTGATGAGATTGACAAGATAGTGAATGAGAGACAGTTAATGACGCAGGATGCCAGTGAGCTAAAGGAGGCAGCTGATGAGATTGACAAGATAGTGAATGAAAACAGTTAATGACGCAGGATGCCAGTGAGCTAAAGGAGGCAGCTGATGAGATTGACAAGATAGTGAATGAGAGACAGTTAATGACGCAGGATGCCAGTGAGCTAAAGGAGGCCGCTGATGAGATTGACAAGATAGTGAATGAGAGACAGTCAATGACGCAGGATGCCAGTGAGCTAAAGGAGGCAGCTGATGAGATTGACAAGATAGTGAATGAGAGACAGTTAATGATGCAGGATGCCAGTGAGCTAAAGGGGGCCCGCTGATGAGATTGACAAGATAGTGAATGAGAGACAGTTAATGACGCAGGATGCCAGTGAGCTAAAGGAGGCAGCTGATGAGATTGACAAGATAGTGAATGAGAGACAGTTAATGACGCAGGATGCCAGTGAGCTAAAGGAAGCAGCTGATGAGATTGACAAGATAGTGAATGAGAGATAGTTAATGACGCAGGATGCCAGTGAGCTAAAGGAGGCCGCTGATGAGATTGACAAGATAGTGAATGAGAGACAGTTAATGACGCAGGATGCCAGTGAGCTAAAGGAGGCAGCTGATGAGATTGACAAGATAGTGAATGAGAGACAGTTAATGACGCAGGATGCCAGTGAGCTAAAGGAGGCAGCTGATGAGATTGACAAGATAGTGAATGAGAGACAGTTAATGACGCAGGATGCCAGTGAGCTAAAGGAGGCAGCTGATGAGATTGACAAGATAGTGAATGAGAGACAGTTAATGACGCAGGATGCCAGTGAGCTAAAGGAGGCAGCTGATGAGATTGACAAGATAGTGAATGAGAGACAGTTAATGACGCAGGATGCCAGTGAGCTAAAGGAGGCAGCTGATGAGATTGACAAGATAGTGAATGAGAGACAGTTAATGACGCAGGATGCCAGTGAGCTAAAGGAGGCAGCTGATGAGATTGACAAGATAGTGAATGAGAGACAGTTAATGACGCAGGATGCCAGTGAGCTAAAGGAGGCAGCTGATGAGATTGACAAGATAGTGAATGAGAGACAGTTAATGACGCAGGATGCCAGTGAGCTAAAGGAGGCCGCTGATGAGATTGACAAGATAGTGAATGAGAGACAGTTAATGACGCAGGATGCCAGTGAGCTAAAGGAGGCAGCTGATGAGATTGACAAGATAGTGAATGAGAGACAGTTAATGACGCAGGATGCCAGTGAGCTAAAGGAGGCAGCTGATGAGATTGACAAGATAGTGAATGAGAGACAGTTAATGACGCAGGATGCCAGTGAGCTAAAGGAGGCAGCTGATGAGATTGACAAGATAGTGAATGAGAGACAGTTAATGACGCAGGATGCCAGTGAGCTAAAGGAGGCAGCTGATGAGATTGACAAGATAGTGAATGAGAGACAGTTAATGACGCAGGATGCCAGTGAGCTAAAGGAGGCAGCTCATGAGATTGACAAGATAGTGAATGAGAGACAGTTAATGACGCAGGATGCCAGTGAGCTAAAGGAGGCAGCTGATGAGATTGACAAGATAGTGAATGAGAGACAGTGACAATGAGATCCCCAGCACAAGCAGTAAAATCGGGGAGACAACTGGTGAGACTGAGACAGGGAAGTTAGTCAGAGCGGGAAAAAAACATGGTGGAGAAGGCAGCTGAAGAGATGGGCAAGATCCGAGAGACAATTACTCATGGATACACCAGTGAGATGGAAACAATTGCTGAGATCAGAGGCAACTGTTGAGATGCTTGCATCTGTGTGTGTGTGTGTGTGTGTGTGTGTGTGTGTGTGTGTGTGTGTGGGCACACGTGCATGCGTGTGTGCATACATGATAGTAAAGGTTCATGCATGCGGGTGTATATGTGTACCTGTCTCCGTTTCTGTGTGTGCATGCAGCTACGACTGTCTCTGTCTGGGCATGTGCATTCATCTATATATCCATGAATGGACTCAGTGACTGTGTATGCAAGCATGCACGCATACATACATACATATGTATGCATGTGTGTATATGTACAAGCATGCATATGCATATAATGTGCGAGATCAGACCACAAACATTTTATAATGAACAACTTTGCCATTATGTTCTCCCCAAATCAGAATGTGCCAACACCACCAGAACATCCCATCAACAAACACCACTTCATTTTAAAAGTTCACACTTTAAAACCTGCTACAAGTACAAGCAACCACCAAAAATGTAATCTCTCCATATAGGTGGTCTTCTCCTGCAGCTTTGTGTGTGTGTGTGTGTGTCCTCTTCCTATCCCCCCCCCCCCCCCCCACTTTTTGTTGTTGTTGTTGTTTGTTTTCTGTTTGTTTTTCAGTTTTTGTTTGTTTGTTCATTGTTGTGAATCTCAAAGGTTCTCACCAGTAGAACACTGTACCTCCAACTGTGTTTGTGCACAGCAGTTCTGCCTGTCCTATAAGTACACCCTTCCCTGAGATTCACAAGGCTGTCCTTTGCCTTTCAAGGTACTCATTCATAGCTGGTCGCTGAGGCAACAGACGCCAGAGGGGACTTTGGCCAGGGTCTACAAGCCCCTTTGCTCCAACCCCTTTGGGTGGGGTCCACTTCTGGCAGGCTAGACTACAATATCTAATGTTCTGTTTGTTGAAATGTATGTTGATGTGTTTTTTGTCACAAGTTGTTTGTACAGTGCAGTGAGTCTTAACTCTGGTCTAAGAACAGTGCCTTATAGGATTGTTTATTATTATGTGTAGGACTTTGATGCTTGCTGTTGCACTTACTGTGCTAGACTACAAATATCTAATGTTCTGTTTGTTGAAATGTATGCTGATGTGGTTCTTGTCATGAGTTGTTTGTACAGTGCAGTGAATCGTAACTCTAGCACACACAAAAACACGCTTTATAGGATTATTTATTACTGTGCATAGGACTTTCACGCTTACTGTTGCACTTACTGTGCTAAATTACAATATCTAATGTTCTGTTTGTTGAAATGTATGTTGATGTGGTTTTTGTCACCAGTTGTTTGTACAGTACAGTGAGTCTTAACTCTGGTCTAAGAACAGCGCCTTATAGGATTATTTATTATTGTGTGTAGGACTTTCACGCTGTGTCCTCAGTGGTCATTTAAGATACAGACTGTCTTTCCTAAATTTATGGACATACCCAGTAAACATGCCAGATCTAATTCGGAAGTGTTTTGGTTACAGTCCGTTATAGCCATTACAGCCAGCATGCAGCCAGAATCGGGCCAGATCATATATGCTGGATACAACTTCCCGCATCTGATTCAGTTCCATTCTGCCAAAGAAAGCCTGTGTCATAGCGTTCAAAACCAGCCTGGATCTAATCTGGATGGCCTGGTCAAGTTTTGGCCAAATGCATCTGGTCCAGAAGCAAGCTGGTGTGCAAGAATCATCGGGCCCTGGTATGGCAGAATGCAACCGGCCCACTATCAGTTTCCTCCTTTCAGACTCAGGTGCATTTTTCCACAGGCTTCCTGCATCACAGTGTGCAAAACCAGTACAGATATGATCTGGTTCTGGCTGATTGTTTCGGGTTTGGGACAAATGGATACGGTCCAATAAGGAAGCAAGAATCATATCTGGCCTGCGTCTGGCCAGTGCTTCTGAACCAATCCAGATCAGATGTGAGTTGGATCTGGCATGTTTACTGGGTATGTTTAAAACCTACACTCTTGGCAAATTTTCTATCTCCCCAACTTCCTCTTAAATTATTTCAATTGACTGAAGTGCTGGGATGTGTTGTGTTGTGTTGTGTTGTGTTGTGTTGTGTGTGTGTGTGTGTGTGTGTGTGTGTGTGTATGTGTGTGCGTGCGTGAGCGCTTATGTGTATGTGAGGGGGTTGTGTTTGTGTGTGTGTGTGTGTGTGTGTGTGTGTGTGTGTGTGTGTACCTGTGTGTGCAGGCATGTGTGTGTGTGTGTGTGTGTGTGTGTGTGTGTGTGTGTGTGTGTGTGTGTGTGTGTGTATGTACCTGTGTGTGCAGGCATGTGTGTGTGTGTGTGTGTGTTTTTGCGTGTGTGCAGGCATGTACATATGTTCGTGTGTGTGCATGTGTGAGTGTGTATGTGTGTGTAGTGTAGGTCTTGAATTTGAATTGCTTGTAGTCATTGTTATTGTTTTCCACTTCCTGTGTCTCAACATGGAACGTAGTTTATATTCAAATTGTGTACACCTCCATTTTTATGCTTGAGGTTCCTGCTCTTCAAACATTTCATTATTATTACCAACATGTAACCACATCCTGGCAAGTGTAATTTTATGGTAGGCGACATAAAATTTGCGAAGTTGCTCAGAGCAAGTTTTACTGTACTCACCTGGTTTGTTCTGGCAAAGGTCAGGACTGAGCACAATACATAACCAACCATATATAGTCATAAACATACTGAACAGAAAAACAACAGGTACTTGTTGCTTGAACAAACGAACAAACAAACAAACAAAGCAAGGCATGGACTGAAGCCTGTGGTTGATAGTTGGTGGGGAAGAATAAACTGAAACGTCTTTTCATTTAATTAGTGAGGGGTAGTGTAAGAGAGTTGCAAAGGGTGTCTATAACCTTAATTCAATGTACATATACCATCCTGTTGCCAACTTCACATTCACTCACACTCTCTACCGCACACACACTCTCTCTAAACAAGGCCACTCTGTGTGTCTTCTAATAAAAATTTATTAGAAAAATAAAACTGTACATTTCCAGCACATCCATCAAGGAATATAACAATGCTGTCAGTAACAGAACAAAAACGTTATACTTCAGTGGCTATGTGGAAGGGAATATTAATATCACAACATACTTGCTAAAGGTGAGAGTTTGGTTGTTAAAGTGTAACACAGGTAGCACTAAAATTAATGATGCTTGTACATACACATGTATACTAGCTACAATAACTGGATGAGCATAGTAAAGTTACTGATGAACGATGAGTCAACAATTAGTTTATATTATTTGATAGCACATTTTCTTCTTTGAAAAGAAACATTTTTTTGACACGCACATACACATAACTTTACAACTCTGACTGTAATTTAGCTGACTCTGCATCCACAACCACACACACAAAAAAGCAACAATTCTCAGTTCTCCACACGCAGATGTGAACACCACAAGTATCCAGGAACACAACAGTTCCTGTTAATACTGATATAAACTGTTCTCTGCATTACTTTCCTAAACATTTTTTGTTGAAAGCAAACACTTGTACAGCTCATAAAAACATGTTTTTCCAAATAACTAGAACATACAAAATTTCTGTTGTTTAGAAGAAAAGATTGAGGGTGGGGAGAAGAAACACCTTCAAGTTACCCTTTGCCCGAACAACAACATCAGATGGGGGGGGGGGGGGGAGAAAAGAAAAGAAAAAAAGTAAAAAGTCTCCATCCACTCAAAAACTGTGGCTATCCCTTAAGTTCAACTAAACACTAGTGTTCACAAAGTAAAGACATCACAGCTATTTAAGTGTTCAGAAAACTTAGACATCATAGCTAATTTAGTGTTCAGAAAACTCAGACATCACAGCTATTTTAGTGTTCAGAAAACATAGACATCACAGCTATTTTAGTGTTCAGAAAACTTAGATATCATAGCTATTTTAGTGTTCAGAAAACTCAGACATCACAGCTATTTAATGTTCAGAAACTTAGACATCATAGCTATTTTAGTGTTCAGAAAACATAGACATCACAGCTATTTTAATGTTCAGAAAACTTAGATATCATAGCTATTTTAGTGTTCAGAAAACTCAGACATCACAGCTATTTTAGTGTTCAGAAAACTTAGACATCATAGCTATTTTAGTGTTCAGAAAACATAGACATCACAGCTATTTTAGTGTTCAGAAAACTTAGATATCATAGCTATTTTAGTGTTCAGAAAACTCAGACATCACAGCTATTTTAGTGTTCAGAAAACTTAGACATCATAGCTATTTTAGTGTTCAGAAAACTTAGACATCACAGCTATGTTAGGAAGAAATCAGGAACAGGCCGAAATCAGGAACAGGCAGAAATCAGGAACCTAATCAAAGATAGCAAGCTAGTTTAGTGTAAAAAAAAATTAAAAAACAAAAACAAAAAAACAAAAGTTAAGTTTTTATGAAACATCCACAATCACTTCTTCACTTTTTATCTGGGATTTTCAGAACTTCAGATGAGCGAACACTGTTTCAAATATCCTCTTCTACATATATGCAAAAATAAGTTCATGTAAAAAGAATACTAGTACCTCTCAGACCACTGATTTATCACTGGAGAAAAAAATAAAAATAGGCACGGAATTAAATATAGCACCGATTTACTTCAGAAGTTATGAACCAAAACAATCTTGCAGACCACAATGGTTGTAATACTGACTGAAATAGTTCAAATAACAAGAACAAATATAAAAGGAAACTTGGATGGAATGCTCTAGAAGTTGGACGGATCATTTATTTGGGTGCATAAGCTGTAATAACAGTCTACAAAAAAATAAAAAATAAAATTTTTTTTGGAATATATATATATGTATCCATATCACAGTTACTTGTAGATTCATAAAACCAACAAAGCCAACAAAAGCACACACACCAAAAACAAAACAAAAGAAGCCCAATAGCATGATTTTTTATGGGTTTCACGACAGTCTTTCTTCCTTTATTTCATCCACTGTATTTCTTCTATTGACAAGACAGACCATGACTTTTGATCCAGTCTTTCATGTTCAAGAAAGGTTATAATAATAATACTATGGACTATATCTACTTTACGAGTCCAGAAACAGCATAAATATTTGTGTGCTAGTGAAAAGATATATATATATATGAAGTGTGTGTAATTCTTCTTTTTTTATAATGCACAACACACAACTCAGTACATGAAGTTCTTGAACCAAATACAAAAAATATATAAATACATTTTTATGTATGAAAGTGCTTTTAAACAAATGTGTGTAGAAATCTATTGTACTACTACTGTAGATACATTTTGTTCACTCAGGTATAATGGTTAGTAGCTCTTTTTTTAAACTACAGCTATCAGTATCAAGGCTAGCAGTTTTTTTTACACAGCCTAATTCCCCTAAAACAAGAAGAGAAATGTGAGCATACTTAACTACACACTCCTTATGACAGTTTTCATAAATGTTAACAAGAAAACGGAATAATCCAGTGAGACTTACAGGTACAGCATAAATAGTTCCAGAAAAAAAAAAAAAGCTATTATATTTATTACGATTTAAATAGTAAAGGAGCACGCAGACACACTCGACTGGCATAGAGGCACTAAGCCTAGCAAGCTTACAAGAACAAAGCAGACAGTACGTCTAGAAAAAACGAAACTTTACACGGGAAGTAACAGTGGCGATTTGTGCCATCTGCAAAAGACAAATATCACACCGTTATGGATGGCTTGATCACTCATGACCCTGAAACAACCACTAGGCCTTCACCGATGCCCACGGCACTGAGTCAAGTCTACAACACGTGCACACCACTGAATCAAAGTCTTCTTCGTTTTGACATAAATGATAGCAAAACCACAAGGTAATTTCGCAGTCACTCTATCTCCTCCCCTCACATATCCACAAGACTGAAAAACTGTACTGCAGCAATGAATCTGTGAGCGCGAGCCAAGGCCAATTCTGTACTGTTCTCACGCGTGGGTGCAGCTTCAAACGGTAACAAGTCTTAAGATCAGTACAACTGTCAATGGCTGATGAAGGAACGGAGCAGGGTGAAGTCAGAAAAGAGCAGATGCCTCAAATGAATCGGGTCCTCAGAAGAGGGGCTTACGCTTGTACCCGTACTCCTTACTGTAGTAGGGGTACCAGTACAAATCTAAGTGATCCAACACGGCCTGTAGGGAAGGAGCAAAGACAATGCATCAGTACAGGCTCCATGTCACTCCGCTGTACAACATGTACACAGTGGAACCTCACTGACATCGTCCTTTGTAACCAGGCCCACTAACAAGCTTCAAGTCAAACTGGACAATTAAAAGTGGCATGTATGTGTGTGTGTGTGTGTGTGTGTGTGTGTGTGTGTGTGTGTGTGTGTGTGTGTGTGTGTGATTTTGAAATGTTCATACCTCAAAAACAAATTCTCTGTTCCTTATCAAATACTGTGTTATGGTAAATGTGTTTTGCTGTGATATAACTGCATTAAAAAAAAAAATCAATTTCTTTTTCTGTCAAATGTGGTTGTTGTTTTTGGTTTTGCTTGCTTGTGTGTGTGTGTGTGTGTGTGTGTGTGTGTGTGTGTGTGGTGTGTGTGTGTGTGTGTGTGTGTGTGTGTGTGTGTTGTTTTTCAAATAACTGGCCCATCCCATGCCCATGTTCGATGACAAAAGTTTAACGCACAAGTTGCAAGTAATGGTTAAAGGTGCCAGACATCATCAATTCATTTTGAAAATTACATTTTTCTTTTCAACCTGCGCTCTCACTGAACGGTCTGCATTCCCAATTTCAAGGAAGTCAGAACTTTAGCATTCTGATTAGTGCTAGACAACCCACTAGCACAATGTGTTTTTATCGGAAAAGTCATAATCTGGCAGTCCTTGCAGATAGTTTAAGTGTTCAAAAGAATGTCATTCCTGGTCTCAACAGTGTGCTAACAGGCAGATTTTTTTTTTTTCTTTTTTTTTTTCTTTTCTTTTTTGCTAACAGGCAGAGTTCATTAAATACAGAAAGATTACAGAAAAAGTGAAAAAGGCCTAAGAACCAGCACCTATGTGGGTAACTGAAATTTTAACTGTGGCAAACAGGAGCGAAACAATGAAGAGAGAGCAGTGCTAGAACCTAAAAACCATACTTGCAACATGTCTGGGGTGTTGTTCAGTAAGGTTCCACTGTGTACCAGTCTCACATGCATGTTAAAATGACAACAGATTACAACAATATTCAGCTCAGCTACCCAAAACTTTGTATTCCTCTCTCAGTTACAATACACAGCATCCAACAACACACTGAGGGACACCAAAGCAACCTAATATTTGTTACTCTGTAAGTTACAAATTAAAAAAAAAGATGGAAAACTTGATCATGGATTATATATACAGACAGTACATAACTATACTGAAAGGCTACATTTGCATGCATAAGTTGATGTAAGCCTCCTCAAAGAGAATACATGCACAGATACAGGGGGGCGATTCATGCTTAGCACCTTCAGGACCTATAACCCAACTTTGACAGTAAATAAATAAATAAAATCAAAAACAAACAAACAAAAACTGAACACTGAAAGCATACAATTTCCTTCATTTAGACTCCTACCCCAGAGCACAAACAGACCACGTAAGGTAATGCAAAAGGCACCAACACCCAGGAAAGAGAGCAAGCCTTCAAACCACAGCAATCATTTTTTATGACCAGGGGGTACTGCCTATGCATTTCTCCTCCCCAACCCACACTCCCTCAGTCCATCCCCCTCCGAGACAAACCCTGCTGTAGGAAGCCATTACTGCTACATTACAGACCTTCGACACCCTAGGTTACCATTCAAACTTGCCAGATGTTTCAGATTTACCCATCTCTTCAGAGTATACTGATACCATGACAGATTCTTATCTCCCCACACATCCCTTTCTAACATAATTACAAATTTATGTCGTTATAATTTCATGCGTTACAGATCTAAAATTGTACCACAACAACTGAATGGTGCATAAGGCATTGATGTTGCTGGCATTGTGTCCCTAGTAATCACATCGATGGGAATTTATCCTCTTAGCAAAGTGCCTATTTTCACAATTGTAAATTTGTTGGCTTTTTCATTTTACTTCTACAGGTTATGGGCTGATATTGATTCCATACTCCAGACAGAATCCTTGTCACGCTGTTTCTTTTTTCAATAAGTGATGGCATACAACTTCATTCTTCCTCCAACTCTAAGCGCGACTTCCAACTCATTCTCTAAAACATCAATTAAAATAACACATTTGGCAATGTGTCCGCTAAGCTTAAAAATGACAGCAGCCAGTCAAAACTGCTGTGGTTTAAAGGCTACCAGAACAAGCATATGAATCTGAGTTACTCAGGAGGCAGAAGGAACAAAAACAAATTTAAAAGCATGAACACAAGACGTTCAGTGATCTGGTGAGGTTAGCTGTATTAGAGTTCAAACCACAGGTTAACAACTAGAACTAGAAACATAATTTCAAAAAAAAAAATTAATGATAATAACCCCAAAAATGTAATAATAATCAAACCCTCAAAACACTTCTGAACTATCTGTAAAACCAAACTGAAAAATAACACTATCTAAAAAATAAAAAATAAAAATGTTTAAAGGAAAGACAAAAAAACTAAACAAAAAAACTTGAATGTACACGGCAACAACATGGTAAGCAGAAACGTGAAGTGGAAACCAAAACGCCTGTGTGAATTAGCTGGTTTTCGGCCTCAGTGCGTTGCCAGGGTGCAGAGAGAGGGGGCAGGGTGATAGCTCAGGCAAAGCGACAAAGGAAAACACACCCACTTTCCGCGGCGTACCATGCGGCACCGGCGGATACGTCAACATTATCATACCACCATGGAAACCATGCAGCACATGGATATATATATATACACGTGGGAGATTCTCAGCAACATTCACTAAAATTAATTCACACTTGTTCTCGCAACGCTCTCAGATATCACAGCTAGGTTGGCAACAGGATGGTTTTTGTGTATATGGGGTTTGTCGTACGTCTATCACAGAAAAATGAGACATTCCAAGGTAGAGGAAGGGGAGGGGGTATCTCAAAGCAGCAATTGGCATACAACTATAACCGGAAAGAAAGGAGCTGTATGAAGGGTTGAAGGGTGTGCACACATCAACTTTTGCTTGCAGTCCGTAGCATTTCCGTCTTCACAGAATAAAACAGGAACTAAAAAGGAGAGAAAAATCTGATTTGAAAAGGCCATGAACCGGTAGGGTCTTGATCCTCAGAGAAGGGCCATCAGTCACAAGTGCAGTGACTGACGTCAAAACAGACTCTGGGACGAGAAGTGGACACGGTCTTACCCTCTCACTGCATTGTATTCCATTCTGTTTAACAAGCCAGGACAGAATGTATGTGCTTGATAAAATGACAACTCTGAGGACTGGTCAAGGTCAGGAAGTTTTAATGCTAAGATCAAATTTTGAAGAAGTGCTTCTCCGTCAGGTCGGCTCTACTGATGAAATACATTTTGATTATGAAACTTAGCCACTTAACACGCACGCTGCTTTGTTTTCCTGGTCAAACATTCAGATTTTGCGATTAATCTTGAATTCACACTGATTTTATTCATTTATCACTGTGTCCTCTCCCCCCTCACGCCCCCTCCCACACCATTCCCCCCCAACCCCCCATTGTTTTACTCTTTGCAGATTTCACAGAAGTTTGATACCAAACTGAAGAATTATGTTTGGTATAAAGCTAGTTGTCAATCAATCAATCAATGTTTTATTTTACATCTGTTCACAGCACGGTGAAATTAGACCATATTAGAAGCTAGTTGTCTGACAGCCCCCATGCCCCCCACCCCACCCCACCACACACCCCCTTTGTTGATGCTGCTGTTTCTATAGGAATGAAATTTTAACACTGTTCTGGTGGGAGTAAGTAAGTAACTTGGTGTTTTACGCCCAGTCAACCATTACGGTTACTATATCAAGGTGAATTCTGGAGGTGGGAAGTGAACTGCGGTCTAAGCGAGTGCCACCTAGACTGGCTGCTGCTAATCCAAGCTGGTTACGGATACAACAGTGTTTTCCTTGCCACTCAGTGGATCAAGCCCTGCCAGGGTGGGAGTGTGATGGAGGCAGAAATATGTACGACACTCTCTCTCCTTCTGCGTCCAGTCTCAACTGGACTTTTTTCTTTTTTTTCAACTTTTCTTTTTTTCCTCTTTTTAAAAAATATTACCAAAATCTTGAAATGGAAATGATTTAACTTGAAGACATAGAAATCATTACAATTCAAAATAGACCCCCCCCCCCCCCCCCCCCAGTGCTCCGTCAACACAATGACAGTTATCTTTTTGAAGCCCAAAACATATTAAGCATTATTTTTAAACTGTTATAGACTTCCAACTTCAAAATGCAACAGGTGCAAGCTCATCACTCCACCTACAAGCTTCAAAAACTCGTGCAGCCTAAATTTCTGCATCCATCACACTGGGGAGCGGGGTGGGGGTAGAAAGAAACAAAAACAAACAAAACTTTGGAGAGAAAAACCAACAAACAAAAATCAAACACAAACAAACCAAACAGAAACGAAAAGAAAAAAGGTTAAAAAAAAAAAAAAGGAGACAAACAGGACAAAAACGCACAAACTGACCGACCAACCAACCAACCGACCAACCAGCAACTGGTTGAAAAGAAACAGCACAGTGTTGAGTGCAAGAGGCGGGGTGAGGGGTACTCACTCTGATTTGATGGGCGGTGGACTGCAGGTTCATGTAGCTCTCCTCCAGATTCTGGAGCTGGGCCTGCACCTGCTGCGTCAGGCGGGGAATGCGGGCGTTGTTCATCATCAGCTGCTGCCCCAACCGGTTGACGCTGTCCAGGGTCAAGCGGTAATCTTCTATCTCGCGCAGCAGCACCTGCGTAGCATTGAGTGCATCCACATAACACATGCAAGCACACCAAGATGCATGCACATGCACCCATGCATAGCCACAGACATACAATGATACACACACATATATATATATATAGAGAGAGAGAGATACAAAGATCAGATCTATCTGATTGGTTCTTAATGCCCTGTTAAATGAATTACATACAAAGCTATGAAATCTAATCAACACCTTGACATACAATTATAATCTGAAAGTTTGCCCTGAAAGTGCTGAACACATGGTATGGTCACATACCCTTCATAAAAAAGTTTTTTTAATGTTGGTGCTGTGTGGGTGCTTTTGTTGTTGAAGCCTTTTTCCTCCCCCTGCTCCTCCGATCTTTTTCTTTTCTTTTTCAGTGTGTCATTTATTTGAAGAAGGGGTGGGGTGGGGGGTTGCAGTTCTACCTCTTTCTCCAAAAGAAAATTTAAAAAACAACTGCACCCCTTCTTTTCTTTAAAAAACAAAGCAACCCTGGGCAACATCTTCAATGACAACAAAACCTTAACATCTGTTTACTGACTGATGTCAGGTAGAAACATTCAAAGTGGGCAAAGCATGCGAATCCCTACCCTGTGTTTCTCAATCTGTCGCTCAGTGAGCTCCATGGAGGAGACGTTGAGGGAGTTGTGGGCCATGAGGCGGAAGGACATCTGCAGCAGCCACTTCTCACACTCCTGCTGGGCCTCATGGAAGTCGTGGTGCTCATCGTACAGACGCTGCTGCGCTTCCACCAGGTCCTGAACGTCAACAGAATCAATTGTCAAGTAATCACAATTCTACTAGTGAAATTGTGC
Source organism: Alviniconcha marisindica (assembly GCA_018857735.1). NCBI lineage: Eukaryota > Metazoa > Mollusca > Gastropoda > Provannidae > Alviniconcha > Alviniconcha marisindica. The sequence continues at coordinate 272,924 of JABMCL010001084.1, read as the reverse complement.
TCAATTTTCTTCTTTTTCTTTTAGCCTTGATGAAATCCTTTGTGGTTGACTGGGCTCAAAGCACCAACTAACTAACTAAATTCTTTTTCTTCTTCTCTTTCTTCAGGTGAAGTTAAAGTATGAAGAAAAACATCACTCAACCATTTTTCCATTCCCAGTTGCCTACTTTGATGAGCTGCTGCGCCTAGCTTCTCGCCATGATGCAACCTGTGCAGTTTTCTGGGTTCAAGTTCAATGTTGCTTTACATCCACAAACAACATGGATTATTAGGGATGGGGAGCCCAGCTCATTCAGCTCGACTCTCACACAGCCCCTGAGCTCTGTTGTCTGGGTTAGATACTAAGAACTTATTGCTTTCCTCCGGGACTTCTCAGCATCGAATGCCAAATTGATGTTCAGTAGATCTGGCCTCTAAAACAACAGGGCATGACCACTGGACAGCGCAGATTGGAGTTCTTCAACAAGTTGCAGTGACAGAGATCTAGCAGGATATGATGTCTGGACAGCTCAGATCCAACTTCTTCAACAATTTGCTGGGACAGATATCTAGCAGGCACACTGACAAGCAAAACTCCTTCAGATTTGTCGTGAGATGCAATAGGATTGTGCACTGTCCCTCTTGAGTTATCAAAGTAAGGATTGTGCACTGTCCCTCTTGAGTTATCAAAGTAAGGATTGTGCACTGTCCCCTTGAGTTATCAAAGTAAGGATTGATGTCTGGACAAATAAGATCACTTCCCTTGAGTTATCAAAGTAAGGATTGTGCACTGTCCCCTGAGTTATCAAAGTAAGGATTGTGCATGTCCCTCTTGAGTTATCAATAGGATTGTGCACTGTCCCTCTTGAGTTATCAAAGTAAGGATTGTGCACTGTCCCTCTTGAGTTATCAAAGTAAGGATTGTGCACTGTCCCCCTTGAGTTATCAAAGTAAGGATTGTGCACTGTCCCCCTTGAGTTATCAAAGTAAGGATTGTGCACTGTCCCCCTCGAGTTATCAAAGTAAGGATTGTGCACTGTCCCCCTTGAGTTATCAAAGGATTGTGCACTGTCCCCCTTGAGTTATCAAAGTAAGGATTGTGCACTGTCCCCCTTGAGTTATCAAAGTAAGGATTGTGCAGTCCCCTTGAGTTATAAAAGTAAGGATTGTGCACTGTCCCCTTGAGTTATCAAAGTAAGGATTGTGCACTGTCCCCCTTGAGTTATCAAAGTAAGGATTGTGCACTGTCCCCCCTGAGTTATCAAGAGGACTGTGAACTGGCCCCCTTGGCTTTCAAGTAAGCATTGTGCACTGTCCCCTCGGGGTTGTCGCACAGCGCCTCCAGGTTGGCCACTCTCTCTGTCAGCTCGTTCACCAGACGGCGGTGGTTCTCAATGTCAGACAGGATCAGCTGCAACACACACACAGTACGTCATTTAAACACATTACATTTCACCTTGTTGTCTGCACCCAAAGCTGTTGTTTGATGCCCAGTCAACCAACACAGTTATATCAGGGCGAAGATCAAGACTGGATCAAACAAAGAAGCTCTGCGTTGAAAAAAACAAACTTACTGATAAACGTCAGACTGAAAACCCATCAGCCACTCTGCTTCCAGACCAGGACAGATGGCACTGTTTCGACACCATGCAAAAACAACAACCCCAAAAACCCACACCAAATGATTGTATCTCACCTTGTACTTGTCGAGCTGAGCCTTGCGCTCCACAAGCAGCGCCCTGGGTTCTGGGTTGTCACACTTCATAAAAATTAAAAAAACAATAACAAATGATTGTATCTCACCTTGTGCTTGTTGAGCTGAGCTTTGTGCTCCACAAGCAGCGCCCTGGGTTCTAGGTCATCACACTTTATTTTTAAAACAAAAAACAACAACAAATGATTGTATCTCACCTTGTACTTGTCGAGCTGAGCCTTGCGCTCCACAAGCAGCGCCCTGGGTTCCGGGTCGTGGCGCAGCACATTCTCTGTGTCAGCCAGCCAGCGCACCAGACTGCCGTAGTACTGCTCGTACTCGTGCCATCGCTGCTGCACGCCCTCCAGCATGGTCGTACACTCTGCGATCGACTTGTTCAGCTTCTCCTGCGTGAGGCAAGTAAGTGTAAAAATGTCACAGTTCTCTGCTCTGGGGCATTTTTTTTTTTTATTTTTTTTTTTTTTTACTTGTGCAGTTGTGCTGTAATTCTGTTTTAGGGTTACTGTCTTCAAAAGGTACATAACCATGTTTTCCTAAGTAGCTGTCACACTATACATCCAGAAGACAAAGAAATATATTCCCCCAGGCACTGCCGCAAGTACACAAGTATGCTCAGAGCTGTGTGATCTCTTCATCAAAATCAGCCCAATCAGTCCCATATACTGTACATTTTGTGTGTGCAGGGGTGTGAATCAGTCAATCCTTGCATTCACTCTATAGCACTAGGTAAAACAAATCTCTGGCAATTTGCGAGCCTGGTGCAAGGCGCCCCTCAGGTTGTCCCGTGGCTCTCTCTCTCTCCTCTCATCTGCTACCACCTGCTCTGCTCATTCCACAGATGACCTCTGCCCCCCTCCTCCCCCCAGCCACTCCCTGCCCTGTAATCACCATGTGGTCTACACCCCCCCACACCACCCACCCCCCAACATCCACCCCTTGGCTGCTTGGTGTTTAAACTCAAGTTACACAGCCAGTGCAACTTCCACATTTGTCCAAAACACAAAAAGAATTACTGTATTTTTTTCTACAAACATTCTGTGCATATGTATTCTGGGCAAACTTTTCAAAGCTTTGTGTCATATTTGTTCATTTTTGTGGCGGGGTGGGATAGGGTGGGGAACACAGCATTAACAATCTTTGGAGAAGCATGAGGGAACCAGGGCAATCCTGTACCCAAGAAAGTATTAGTGCGTGCAGACACAGACTCCCAAAGAAGAAAGAGAGATGAAGGTAAAAAGCAACATACCCAGTCATTGGTGAGTTCTGTGACCTGCTGCTCGATGAGCTTCTTTCCCTCCACGGAGGTGTTGGGGAGAATCTTCTCCGCCTGGTCACACACGTAGTTCACTTTGGCCAGGCCCTCGTCCATGCTGGCGGTCACATCCTGGACACACATACAGACACTCATTACCTGCATGTCAAGTGTAATGTGCTTCTGTTTTATGGTCTATGTTAAAACAAATTAGGACTGGAGCCAACTGTTTGTCCTATGGTCTACATTTTTTTTTTTTTAAAGCCTTTCCACATTTTAAGTTCACTGAGAATGTTGTATTCGAATGGACTTTGGAGGCATTTGCAAGTCTGAATCATCATCACCATCACCAACATAAACACCATCATCACCATCTCCATTTAAGACAGGCCTCACCTTGATCTCCTCAATGCGGTCCTGGATGACGTGCCAGTCACCAGAGGTGTCACTGCAGGCAGCAACGCGCTCACTCATGGTGGCCAGCCAGCGACCAGCAATGTCCAGCGCCTCATCGTACTGTTTGTGGTCGTCCACATTGTCCTTCAGGCGACTCACAATCGACTGCAAAGCAAGCAAGGAGACTTCAGTGAGCAAGCAAGGAGACATCAGTGTATATAACTAGCAACTGCTGCTCTTTCCACCTCTTCAATGGTGTCCTGAACCCCCCCCCCCCCCCCCCACACACACACACACACACAGTGACACACACACTGTGGCATGCACACACGCACCACCACACACATACAAAAAGATCTGAGAGGTGAGCGGTCCCACCTTGGATGAGGTACAGAGAGCCTGGTACTTGGTGTAGAGTTGCATCATGTTGTTCGAGACACGTGGGTCGCTGGATCGCTGAACGATGGCATCACCCTTGTCCCTGACCTTGTCAAGCTCCGACTTGTGCTTCAAGATTTCGTCGTACATGTCCTGTAACACAGTGCAGAGTTCAAGTTACACAGGATCTCATCAGACATAGCTCCTAACACAATGTTCAAGTTACACAGGATCCCATCAAACATATCTCATAACGCAATGTGCAAGTTGCACAGGATCTTGTTCTGCATCTCCGTTAAGACAATGTTCAAGTTACACAGGATCTTGTCATACATGCCCCGTTAGAGTATCAAGGCAGTGTTCATGCACTGTTTGTTGTGTTCTATACAATGCGTCACAATGCAGGGTCAAATCAAAACAACAACGTCAAGTCACAAAGTGAGGAATGCAAGGTCTCAACACCTGAAATACACCACAAAAAAACTCATCACCTCTGCATCCTGCAGCAGTTGACGTTTGCGGATAAGGTTCGGGCGGGGCTCCAACAAGCCCTTGACCTTGGAGTCCATGCGCTCCAGCCATCCCATGAAGCCCGTGTGCTCGTCGTCCAGCTGCAGCCAGTTGGCAATGCAGGACTCCAGGTTGCTCTCCACGTCAGCCACGGCGGTGGAGAAGGTGGCCCAGTCATCGCGCAGAGACTGCACCTCCTTGTGGATGACGTCCTGGCCCCGCGGAGCCGTGGTGCTACAGACGCGCTCTGCCAGTGACGCGCAGCGGTTCAGCATGTCCTGCCCTTGCTGCAGGTCCGATTTGAATTCCTGTCGCACAGCATCCAGTCCAGATAAAGCTTTACTGTTCATAATACAATTCCTGTCACACAGATTACAGTCCAGATAGAGCTTTACTGTTCATAATAATACAATTCCTGTCACACAGCATCCAGTCCAGACAAATCTTTACTGTTCATAATAATACAATGCATAAAAAGCAAAACTTTTCTTTTTTTGACTTATCAGCTGAAGTCTGTCTTTACCTCCATCTCATTCTCAAATTCTCTCCCCTTCTCGCCCGCCCCAGTTTCTTCCACACCCATACACCCGCACACCCATATATATTTAATGTGTGTGCCTTGACTCAAGGGGCTTCACAGCTTGCCATGACTGGAGGGGTTCCACAGCTATAACTCGACCTCTAGTGTGTGTGTGTGTGTGTGTATGTGTTGAACTTTTACTTTGCCTATCTTAGTCTTAGACGTAAGACTATATTTTACATTGGTACATTACTCATACTTATAGCGTGTGTGTGTGTGTGTGTGTGTGTGTGTGTGTGTGTGTGTATGTGTGTGTACATGCATGCGTGCGTGCTCTTGCAGGTGTGTGTATGTGCGTGTGCGTGCAGGTGTGTGTATGTGCGTTTGGGTGTTGTTTTGTTGGTGCAAATGGGTATATACCTTTAACCATGCTAGTTGATGTATGTCAGTGTTGTTGTTTGCTTATGTTTGTATGCTTACTGCTTTCGAGACACTTTCCTTGTTGTAAAACTTGGTGAATAAAGAATCTGAATCTGAAAATCGCTGAGTGCAACTCAACCCCCAGTTACAGAATCACTGAGAGTAACTCAACCTCCAGCAACAGCATCGCTTAGTGTCTGCCATGACTGGAGGGGTTCCACAGCTATAACTCAACCTCCAGTATCAGAATTGCGGAATGTAACTGAACCGGCCATGACATAATCGCTGAGCATCTGCCATGACTGGAGGAGGTTTCATTGCTGAGTGTAACTCAACCTCCAGTAACAGAATTGCTGAGTGTAACTCAAGCTCCCGTGACAGAATTGCTGAGTGTAACTCAAGCTCCCGTGACAGAATCGCTGAGCATAACTCAAGCTCCAGTGACAGAATCGCTGAGCGTAACTCAACCTCCAGCAACAGAATCGCTGAGTGTAACTCAAGCTCCCGTGACAGAATTGCTGAGTGTAACTCAAGCTCCCGTGACAGAATCGCTGAGCATAACTCAAGCTCCAGTGACAGAATCGCTGAGCGTAACTCAACCTCCAGCAACAGAATCGCTGAGTGTCTGCCATGACTGAAGAGGTACCACAGCTATAAACTCCTGTGACAGAATCGCTGAGTGTTTGCCATGACTGACAGGGTTCCACAGCCATAAATCAACCTCCAGCTTAACAGCTCGCCCAAACAGGAGGGGTTCCACAGCTACAACTCGACCTCCCGTGACAGAATTACTGAGTGTCCGTCTGCTCTGCGGTGCAGTGGTGCGGAACTGACCCTGAGCTGCTGCAGCCTGTCCTGCAGGGAGCGCTTGTCGCCGGAGAAGTCCGACAGTCGTTGCAGGCGGTGCTTAGTATTGGCCAGCCAGTCGAGGCAGGCAATGTAGGCCTTGCGGTAATCCTCGTGACTCGACACCTGGTCCTCCACCTTGCCGACCACGTCCTGCACCAGACAAGACAAACAGGGCGTGAACAGGGAAAATACAGTATGTAGGGGTATTCTTCATCACTCCACAACATGAACAGGGAAAACACAGTATGTAGGCCCTGGGGTATTCTTCATCACTCCACAACATGAACAGGGAAAACACAATATGTAGGCCTTGGAGTATTCTTCATTACTACATGACATGAACAGGGAAAACACAGTATGTAGGCCTTGGGGTATTCTTCATCACTCCACAACATGAACAGGGAAAACACAGTACGTAGGCCCTGGGGTACTATTCTCCATCACTCCACAACATGAATGGGGAAAACACAGTATGCAGGCCCTGGGGTATGCTTCATCAGTCCACAACATGAACAGGGAAAATGCTGTATGTAGGCCTTGCAGTAATCCTCATGACTTGATACCTAGTCCTCCACCTTGCCAACCACATACAGCACCAAATGAGACAAACTGGTCATGAACATGGAAAACACAGTCAGTACACCTTGCTGACCACATGCAACACCAAATGAGACAAACTGGTCATGAACATGGAAAACACAGTCAGTATGCCTTGCTGACCATATACAGAACCAAATGAGACAAACAGGTCATAAACATGGAAAACACGGTGTGTATACCTTGTGGTAATCTGGAGCTGTACTAGCAAACACCCAGCTTCCTTCCCTGTCTAGAACACACACTCACCAACACACACACACAACATGCACTCTCTCACTGTTGTGTTACACAAAATCACAACTGGTACGTCTGAAAAACTGCTGATTCTGCTCCTGGTATATGGCAACATCAACCAGTAAAATACCAAAAATTACCAGATAACGTGAACCCTGAGACCACATACCTTGCATGCCTGCTGCAGTTTGGCATAGCGAGCCTGCAGCTCAGAGACACTGGACTGTGGAATTCCGTCCTTGACCTGGCCGGCCTTCTCATGCAGCTTGCTGATGAGGTCTTTGTGGGAACCAATGTCTGCCTGCAGAGCCTGAGGGAAGGAAAGAAAGGTAGGATTAATCCTTCATTAGCATGCAATGTTCTGCATGCACAGTACTTAGTGTGCATTTCCGGAACTCGCCATGATTTTATTTCCACAACTTCAGTTCATTTTCAAACTAGCCTCTGCAAGCTCATTTTGTAACATATCTGAAGAGTCTGAAATTGTCCCTCTGCAAGCTCACTTTGTAGCATATCTGAAGGACTGAAATTACCCCTCTGCAAGCTCACTTTGTAACACATCTGAAATTACCCCCAATCCCTTTACAACACCATGGTAGCTGGTTTCTGCAGGATTTTATATATAATAATATTAATAGGAAACCTACAGAGCACTTTCAGAAGCACTTTACAACCTAAATACAATGCGCAAATACCCATAATTATACAAATCAATGGTACACAAGCGTACAAAACATATGAAAATTAACAAACATTTTCATACAAAGCATGGCAAAAATGCACACACACAATATTCTCATCACAGTCTAATTCCAGACTACTGGCTCAAGATTCCTATGCATGAAGAGTTCTAAATCACACTCATGTTTAAAAGATTTTATTTTTTAAATGCATTTCCAGTATCAAAAAACAAACAAGAAAAATCATTTCCAGTATCAAAAAACAAACAAGAAAAATTTGTTTCCAGTATCAAAAAACAAACAAGCAAATTAATGCAAAAAAGGAAAACCCTGTCAGTGTATGTATGTACCTTGTATTTTTCCAGGCTGGACCGTTTTTCCGGCAGATCAGCTTTGAACTCGGGGTCTGAGGCCAGTCGGTTCTCCACATCGGTGACCCACTCCACCAGCTGCTCGTGCAGACGATCAAAGTCGTCCCAGTGGGCCAGGGCCGTCTCCAGGTTACGTTTCACCTTCACACACAAGCAGCAACACAATGCTCTTTCTTCTAATCCTGAGACCAGCTTTCATTGTGAAGACAATGTCATTGTGGGGAGTGCACATTGTAAGGACAAAGGGGGTGATGGGGGAGGGAGGGGAGGAGGACTTGGTGGTGGTTGGGGGGAGGGGGGGAAGGGGGGGGAATTCAAGGAACTTGAGGGGGGGTGGAGTTCAAGGAGTCATCTATTAGCAAATGCATAGGGAAATCATGTTAACTGAAGGCAGTCTCCAACAAAGAATAAAGAGACAATAATGCCTTTCCTTTTACAAGAAATACAAGGAGTCATCTATTAGCAAATGCACAGGGAAATCATGTTAACTGAAGGCAGACACAAGCAAAGAATAAAGAGATAATAATGCCTGTCCTTTCACACTCTAACTCACAACCTTAGCCCATCCATCTTCAGTAAACCAAGCACAACCAACACTCTGCTACCTTCATAAAAGAAGAGAATAAAAGAGAGGGCAGTTAAAAAATCCCTTGTGCCTTTTACCCTCAAACAAATCTCTCACCTTGTCACTTGAGCCACTCAACTTTCCATATACACACACTAGTATGCAACATGACACAAAGAAAGCCATGGTCACCTGTGAGAGCTCCGTGAGTATGTTCTCGTAGTCGGACTTGGCGGTCTCCGTCTCCTGGCGAATGACCTGGCAGCCCTTGGTGTTGGTGTTGGGCAGTGTCTTCTCTGAGCTGTCCATGAGCGAGCGCAGCAGACTGTGCCCGTGGTCCAGGGCTGCCTGAGTCGCCTGCACAATGATCATGGTGTGAGGGTTGTGATGAACAACACACATTTGGAAGTCTGGGTTTCAAACAACACTGTAAATTGGCCAGATCTACAAATGATGAAGGGCTAGTGTGTGTGTGTGTGTGTGCGTGCGTGCGTGCGTGCGTGCATGTGTGCGTGTGTGCGCGTGCATGTGTGTGCGCATGTGCATGTGGGGGGGAGGAGGCAGTAACAAATGCTACAGGTGCCACTTCATACCAGTCCACATTTACACTAAACAGCTCCCTCCCTGACACTTGCAAGATTTAGCCCTCTGATAATGTACATGGTTTCACTTTCTTTCTTCTTCATTTTTTTATTTTATTTTTATTTTTTATAAGGTCTTGTGAAACTCAAAATATTTAAGCTCAAAATACAGATTTCCCAAAATACACATATCAGTTCAATTACAGAACTGAACACTTTTACATACATCTGAATGGATTAACTGATAAAGAAACAAAAAAGCTCTACACAAACATGCAAACATTTTCTCTGAGTGTTGAATCCTTCATTCCCACACATGTGCAACCCCATTTTTACAGTACTCCATGCACATACGACACAATTGTCTGTGGCTCTTTAAAACCATCTAACACAACTAACAAAACACCATTTTTATTAGGAGGTTTCCGCACACATCAAATCATCCAATTTGTGAAAAGCTGTCCAAAGACTAACGATGCAAAATTCTGACTATATCTTTGCGCTGCATGTCTGCTTACGTCCAGGTTGGCGAGCCGGGTGTTGACGTTGTCCTTGGATCCCCTCACATCCTGCACGGCCTTGATGTGCTGCTTGGTCTCCTTCAGCCAGTCGCAGAACTGCTGCTGGTGCTGCTTGTACAGACGGTGGTGGTTGTAGGCTGCCTCCAGGTTGTTGCACATGTCCTGGAAATGGGTTGCAGGGTTCAAGTCAGTAACCTGGTGTTTTACGCCCAGTCAACCATTACGGTTGTATCAGGGCGACTGCAGGGTTCAAACATACGCAGCATCTGAGATGGGTGAACACTCGAGTCTTCTACTTTTTTTCTTCTCCAGTATGTCACTGTCCCTTGTGTGAAATTTGGTTCTCCTTACACGGCTAATTAATGCACAGCAGCCATACGAGCAGCACTACCCACTGCTATCAGTGTGCATAGTAATTTTGTGTGTCCAAACAATGGTATGGCTGCCAGCAGACTGGGGCCGTAAGGGCACCTTAAGAGAGTCTGCACTGAAAGTTGACTTTTTCATCCACATATGCATGCGTAGTGGCACACACAAACATATACACGTGCGCACGCAAACACAAATGCATGTGCATGCACACCATGTACACACACACACACGCACGCACTCGCACACACACATGCATGCACACCATGTACACACACACACACACACACACACACACACACACGCGCACGCACTCGCACTCGCACACACACATGCATGTGCATGCACACACACACACACACCAACCAATCCATCAATCAGTCTGAAGAAGACAAGGCATGAGGCAGTACAACAACAACCAGCTAGCAGCAGCAAGCATGGAGGACTCCTGACCTTGGCCAGAGCGATGATGGCCTGGTAGCGCGTGTTGAGCTGGGTGATGGCATGAGAGGTCTTGGCGTCGGCGTTGGTCTGCAGCAGGGCCTGGGCCTTCTCGCTGACCTGGTCCAGCGACGACTGGTGCGAGATCAGCTCCTCCAGTTGCACCTGGGGCAGAAATAGCATGCCAGACGTCAAACATGCAGAAAAGGTATCCTTTAATCATGTTGCTGGGAAAACGGTTCACCCAGAGATCAGACTAGCTTCAGTAGAGAGGGGGGGGGGGGGTGTGTGGGTGTGTGTGTGTGTGTGTGTGTGTGTGTGTGGTGTGTGTGTGTGTGCATACATGCGTGTGGGTGCTTGTGTATGCGTATGGTGTGTGTGTGTGCACATGTGCATGCACGTGTGTGCATGTGTGTGTGCATGCGTATGTGTGCATGTGCATGTGAGCATGCGTGTGTGCATGTGTGTGTGTGTGTGTGTGTGTATGTGTGTTTATGTAGTTTTCTTTCAACACTGTAATTACATTCACTTACATCTAGGTTTACCCAAACTGGTTTTAAAGAGCTCATCAGTGACTATAGTCTGAGACAGGGGTTACAAACACACTCTAATAAAAGTAGGCACTGGTTGTTGTTTTTCAGCTAGCGCATAAATATGTTCTTTTCTTAAGGAAATACTACGATTTGCTTTTTCTGTTTCTACACCCAGGCCCATAAAGAAAAGCATAATATAACCAGCACACTAGACTGTGCATTAAAAAATGAATGATCTTTATGATCCCTTTAATTAATAGAGACTGAAAACCAGCCTGCACACCAATGTGTACTCTCCACCATCCTTTCAATTTTTTCTTTCCTTTTTTAATAAAAAAGAAAAATGTAAACCAGCATGTGCACCAAAGCGTACTCTCTACCATCCCTTTAATTTAAAAAAAAATTAACACTGGCCTGTGCATCAAAGTGTACTCTCCACCAGCCTACAGCCTTTTAACTAAAAACCAGCCTGAGAACCAAAGTGTACTCTCCACTGTCCTTTTTTCTTTCTTCTTTTTTAAAACTGAAAACCAGCCTGTGCACCAGAGTGTACTCTCCACTATCCTTTTTTTCTTTTCTTCTTTTTAAAACTGAAAACCGGCCTGTGCACCAAAGTGTACTCTCCATCATCCTTTAAAAAAATTAACATTTTTATAAAGTAACAGAGACTGAAAACCAGCCCATGCACCAAACTGTACTCTCCACCACAGACCTGGTATTCATCCCAGTGGCGCTTCTTCTCCTCCACAGTGGCCTTGTGCTCCGTCTCTGCTCTGAGCTGGACCTCTGCCTCCCTCAGCCAGCTGCTGAACTGCTGGTAGCTTTCCTCAAACTCGTCCCAGCGAGACAGACACATCTGTGACAGCAAAGTACAACATCAGAATGGAATTGTGGGACAGTGCTCGCTTCTAGCACAGTATGATATACAGCAAAACCAATCTGAGCCTAATGTCCAATCTCTATCTAGAGTCCTATCTCTGTCCAATGTCCAGTCTCTGTCCAATGTCCACTCTGTCCAACATCCACTCTCTGTACAACGTCCAGTCTCTGTCCAACATCCAATCTCTGTCCAACATCCAATCCAATCTCTGTCCAAAGTCCAATCTTTGTCCACTCTGTCCAATGACCAGTCTCTGTCCAATATCCAATCTCTGTCCAACATCCAATCCAATCTCTGTCCAAAGTCCAATCTTTGTGCACTCTGTCCAATGTCGAGTCTCTGTCCAACATCCAATCTCTGTCCAACATCTAATCCAGTCTCTGTCCAAAGTCCAATCTCTGTCTACTCTGTCCAATGTCCAGTCTCTGTCCAACATCCAGTCTTTGTCTGAAGTCCATTCTCTGTCCAATGCCCAGTCTCTGTCCAACATCCAATCTTTGTCTGAAGTCCAATCTCTGTCCAATGTCCACTCTCTGCCCAATGTCCACTCTCTGCCCAAAGTCCACTCTCTACCCAGCGTCCAGTCTCTCACCTCCAGGTCTGATTGGGCCTCCACCAGGTGGGAGCGGAAGTCCTCAAAGTCCTTGGTCATGACCTGCAGCTCCTGGCGAATCTTTGTCTGACCCGAAGCGGATGTGCTGGGAAGAGTGGTCTCCCCTGCCTTGGTGGCCTGGGACAGGCGCTGCGACCCCTCGTTCAAGCTGGACAGCAACGCCTGGCAAGAGAGGGAACACTGTCAACGTACATTCCATCATGTTTTTAACTTGTGTGGGGCAGAGGTTGAAACTACGGTTTGCTGGGCAAAAATCCACTGCAGCATGTCTGTCCTGCCCTACCAGATTATTGCTGTTACTTCTTAGCTACAAGGGGTAGATGCAATGCAAGATGTAAAAGAATATGAATCTGATTCTTAGTTACATGGGGTAGACACAATTCTCTTACAGATTTCTGTAAAAGAATACAAATCTATTGGAAAAAAATAAGGAAAAAGATCCAAATCTTTTTATAATCTGAATGAAAAGTGGCCCCTTCTCAGGGTAGGCTTTAATCAGTGGCTCCACTGTGTTTAATTCTACTATGCTATCACACAGGACGACACAGAGGGTAGTCAGTTACCTTTGCTTTTTCCAGTTTGGATTCGATGGCTGACTTTTCTCCATAGGTGTCGGAGCAAGTGGCAAGCTTCTCCACTGCTGTCCTAAGCCAGTTGACAAAGCTGTTGCAGCAGTCGTGGAACATCTGGTGCTGCGCCACATACTGCTCATTCTTCGCCAGCATCTCCTGTTGACCAAGCAAGGGATCCAGTATGAAACAATGCTTTTAGTAGCAAACTGCACCATTAGCAGTCTTTGGAGTAACAACACACAAGGTAGTTAATTAGTGCTCGAAAGACATCCCACAAGCACGACAACAAAGACCTGTCACCTATGGTAACTCTCACCTGGTTTGCGTGTAAATACAAGATACATAGACTCCATCAGAGGTACATCCTCTTTCTTTTGTAGTAACAAGGTAAACCCTTCTCACCCTTCTCCATAAAAAAATGTTTTTTAAATCATCCCCCACCCCTCCCCCACAAAACAACACCAAAAGACACAAAATCACCACCAATTCCTCCATGTGTAGAGCAACAAATGTTGGAAAAGTTTACACACTCTTGATAACTTTCCACTGTACCTGTTTGAGGAACTATTTACATACACAGCAGCTTGAACAAAGGTAACTGCTCTGAAAGAAAATGATACTCAGTGTTCCACCTTGTTCAAACCAGTGTTTCCCTCTTGACCGCCCCTATATATTTACCATCTCCTCGATAAGCACCTAAGTGGTTTTCATGTTTGTGTTTTTTAGACTTCACTGTCCAACTATGGAAAGTTTCTGATGGCAAGTTAAAGAGAAATCCCAGCTGGGACAGTCCTAACAGAGAACTTGAACTCAAAACTCAAAAACTTTATTTTACAAGGATTGTAGTTTAGGTTCAGTCAAAATGTATCAACTACTTGCTAAGCTACTAATGGTTAATAATAATAACGAAAACAGCAACAACCATGCAGTCATTACCTTGGCCTGTTCCTTGACGGCGTTGTACCTGGCCGCCACACCTGAGGTGTCTGTGGTAGTCCTGCTGGCCGGGCTTTTCTCAGCCAGTTCCACTGCCTTCTCCGTCATGGACTCCACCATCTGCTCATACGACACGATGTCCTGGTATATCGTCTGGAGGGAACACACAGAAAAGCAACATGACTGGTTCAGCCATCATCTGCGTAAACCAAAAAAAACAATCAGTTCAGATCAAGATATAATGGCACTTGAGAAAGAAAGCAGCTACCCACCCCACCCCACATCCTAACCCCACCCCACCCCACCCCAACCATGTTCTGACTGGGAGTATTTGGACAATACCACACACAACCCCAACTCGCCTCAAAGCTTGATACTTGACATCACCGGACGGACAATACATTACACATTCCTGCCCCAGTTCATCCAAACTTGGACACCTGGCATCACCTGGGACAAACTTTTATGCCTCACTGCCCCAAATCATCCAAACCTGGATCCTTGGCATCATCAGGGACAAAATTTCATGCCTCACTGCACCCGTCCATCCAAACCTGGATACCTGGCATCACCTGGAACAAAACTTCATGCCTCACTGCCCCAGTTCATCCAAACCTGGATACCTGGCATCACTGAAGAGTCTCTCTCACCTTGCATCTCTGTAGCTCGGCCTTCTTCTCAGTGAGGTCGGCCTTGAGGTGGGTCTCCCTCAGTCGCTTCTCCATGTCCTTCAGCCAGCGGGTGACCTGGTCATGACTGGCGCTGAAGTCGGTCCACTGCAGCAGGCACGACTCCAGCATCACCTTGGTGTCTGTCACCTGTCAGAAACACAAGAAGGGGGTCATGGTTTGGTGCTTACCATGCAACAGTTTTAAAACAAAGATAGCATTTGTTTTGAATTGGGCACAGTTAGGACATTAAGCTATCTGAGCAAAGATTAAACAAAACATTTGATATTGTCAGGAGGGCTACAAGCCTTCACATTCATGACACAGACCTAATTGTCTGCCCATTCACCAGCACCAAGACCACAGCATAGTCTGGTGCCTCCAATCAACACATGCATGCACGCACACACGCATGCACGCACACATCCACACACACTAAAGTCTGCACAGAAAGAGACTGGGTGACATTTTAAAAAAATTAAAAATTAAGTGAGCTGAAGTAGTTCGTAGTTACTGGATTTTAGCCTCCTGTCAACTGCACAGGATCACCTCAGGACAATCAAACTCTAGTCTTAAGCAAATGCACATTTCAAAACTTTTCTCACACTTGAACCCTTTCACAAGTCCAATCTTACAACCTTTTAAAAAACTATGCCGTCAGTTCTTAAGTATCACTTGAAACCCCAAAAGAGAAACAAGTGAAAACAAAGACCTTACACCATCACCATCACCACCACCACCACCACCACCACCACCACAACTATCACCACCACCACCACCATCGAAAAACAACACCAGCTTGTGCTGCATGTACATACATGTGACAACATCTGCTCCCAGTCGGCCTGCAGCTGCTGCAGCTCCTGTCGGATGATCTCGCGGCCTTCAGTGGCGGTGTTGGTCATGGTCTTCTCTCCCCAGGTGTTGGCCGTGTGGATCAGGACCTGCCCTTCCTCCTTCATCACCACAAACTCCTGCACACGCACACCGCAACACCAGCCTTCTGATGGTCTGCATGTAGTGGATCCCCGCCCTCTCTCACTCTCACTCCCCCTCACACTCTCTCTCTCTCACTCTTGTTCTCTCTCTCTCTTGCTCACTCCCTCTCTCTCTCTCTTTCTCTCTCTCCGTCTCTCTCTCTTGCTCACTCCCTCTCTCTTGCTCACTCCCTCTCTCTCCCTCTCTCTCTCTGTCACCCTCAGCTAGCTCCTTTAAGGTAAAATTCTGCTGAAGATGTTGTCTCTCGAGGCTAGCTCCTTTAAGGTAAAATTCTGCTGAAGACGCTGTCTCTTGAGGCTAGCTCCTTTAAGGTAAAATTCTGCTGAAGACGCTGTCTCTCGAGGCTAGCTCCTTTAAGGTAAAATTCTGCTGAAGATGCTGTCTCTCTCGAGGCTAGCTCCTTTAAGGTAAAATTCTGTTAACAACAAAGAGGTTTAAGTAATAATAATAATAATAGGGAATTTGTAGAGCGCTTTTGAAGACTCAGAGCGCTTCACGACTTATACCTTAGTATCTGTACTGTACTTGTGATGTTCTCTTTAAGACAATGTTTTGGTCAGGAAAAGTCATTTTGATGGC
This sequence comes from Alviniconcha marisindica, assembly GCA_018857735.1. NCBI lineage: Eukaryota > Metazoa > Mollusca > Gastropoda > Provannidae > Alviniconcha > Alviniconcha marisindica. Next base: position 256,765 of record JABMCL010001084.1, on the reverse strand, counting down.
CCCAGCCACACTGTCTTCAGGGTGTTCTGCTGTAATGTGGTTACCAGTGCTAATCTCAAAATGCCAGCATGGAAACAGACTCAGGTCTTCTATCTTTTTTCCCACTCTCTCTACACCCTCCTCTCCATCCCATTCCACTGTGAGACTCCAGCTCCTGTTTCTGGGATCATTTATAAATTCATATCTGTTTGATCTCCTGCCTTCTGTCCGAGTCTCCTGCTTTATCACAAAGGAAGCAGTCACACTGTCTCCTGCATACTTTCCTGGTTTCCCCAAACCTTTGTGTTAAAGTTAAACAATCATCAACCAGGCAAATGTATTTCATAAAATCATACAAAAGTGAAAATATAACATTCTGAATGCAGCGTTAAACATATATGTCTGCACCATGGATGTAATGCTGGAGTCACTTCGTAAACAACTTACACATCAAATAATCCAGTTAGTCCATCATACCATTTTCTCAACAATAGTAAAAGCACAGAAACAGCTGAATCACTTTAAGCATTTGATCTTCAAGAGCTTACAATTTAACTTGTTCTTTTCAAAGAGATGATTAAAAATCCAAAACAGAAACTAGTCATAGTCATCATTTAACAAAAACATTATGTGGAAAAACATTTCAGCATTACTTCTCTCCACTGTCATAATAATGGCCATTTAGTACACAAATTTAATACTTGTGCTTTTTAGATTTAGAAAACAAAACACACAGACACAAAGTTAACAGTGCAATCACACCACAGCATTTTATCCAGCTCTCAAATGATGAAATGTGTAAGACCTGGTTATCAAACATAACAAAGACCTGGTTATCAAACATAACAAACCAGGAAGGAGCCATTTCATCATGTCAGTGTTTCAGCATTTTTTTTCTTTCTTGTAAGGATGTGGAGTAGTGCTGACTTAGTTTTTGTTCTTGCGTCAAACACATTAGCTATGTTACACACATCTATCGATCTTGAATTGAACTTGTGTTTAGGTAAAACACACGAGATGTTTCTCATCAGATTATTTTCAACACACCGCTTACCTGTACAAAGGTCTGACAGAAAACAGAAACAAGAAGATATTTATATTTGAACATTAGATGGGACAGCTGCCAGGCTTCTGGTGTAACCCATTTAGCTGTGTAAGATTACCGCAACATCACAATGCAGTTTTGTCTCTGCAAGTTGTATGGGGTGATCCTTTTTACACCACTGATGCTAACGACACAAACCTTCTCTTCGCAAAATACACAATATGACCTGTGAAAACAAGAAATGTTTTACCAATCAGCCAACAATCACGCATAATTCAGCATTATTTCCCCGTTTATTGAGGAGTGCTGGTCAAACGTTTGTTTGGCAGCTGGCTGCAGGAGAATGTAATCCTGTTATTACAGACTCTAGCTGAAGCTTCAGCATGAAGAAAGGACAGTCTGTAACTTCTTGTTTAGCAAGTCCCTCACAAGCTCAGCCATACTTTGAAACCAAAAGTAATCCCCAATCCCCCAATACTGATGAGGAAATAACAATTTCTACTGGCTCCTATTCTCAACTCTCCTGTGACTATACAAAAGTGAAAATATAACATTCTGAACTTTCAGGAAACAAAAGAAGACACCCCTCCCCCCCCAAAAAAAACACACATCAACAACAACAACAAAAACACACAACTGCTATTGACTGACCTGCAGCTTCTCGAGCTGTGTCTGAATGGTGAATCTGTCGCCGGAGGTGTCAGAGCAGACAGAGAGCTTGTCAAAGGTGTCCTGCAGCCAGGCCCTGGCCTCAGAATACACCTCGCTGTACTGGTGGTGGTCTTGCACGTTCTGCTCATAGCGCTTCAGCAGGTCCTGTTGGCGATCAAGGAAACATTTAAACACTCAGAAGGGGTGAGAGGCACGCAGAGACTTTTGTACTGTAGATATAGAGCAGATTCTTCAGTGTCACAGAAACACAATTGTTGATCAGACTGCAAGCTGACAACATAAATTTTCTATAGCTTCCAGAGGTACACACACACACACACATGGGCCTGAACTTTGTTTAAATTAATTACCTTCATGTATATGTGTTTGCATTTAAATTTCATTTAAGTTAATGAATCCCCCCCTTCTGCACTCCTGTGTATGTGTGTGTGTGTGTGTTTGTGCGCGTGTATGTGTATGCTGGTGTATCATGCAGGGAATACAATATATATTATCAAGGTTTTCTGTATTAATTCTTGTTATCTTGTAAACCATGGTATGCTCAGCCTTGTTGGTGAGATATGGCGCTATCCATATTATTATATTATCATTCAAAAGTGACCATAGTGGAACCCCTGACAAAAGACTACCTTCACAACAGACCGCCCCTCTCACTCTTCCATCACTTAACTCTATTCATACGACCATGTAAATGAAAATTCACCAATGATCATTCCTCAACCAGAACCACCTGATCTAGTATCTGAGGCAGTCTTTCGTGAGGAGTTCTAGTGTACTGTTCCTCTCTTTGAATCACACCAGCTGCTGTATCAACTTTCTCCTGGTGAAGCTGACCTTAGAGACAGTGATGAGAGCGCTGTATCTGGTGTTCATCTGGGTGAGCTGAGTGGACACTCGGCTGTCAGTGGACGACTGCATCAGCACCTGCGCCTGCTCCGCCAGGTTGTCAAATGATTCCTGCTGCTGCAGCAGTTCCTCATGCAGGCTCTGGAACATCCATACACAGTGCACATTCAGCATGTTCTTTTAACTAATGACCCTGGTGTACACATTCAGCATGTTCTTTTAACATAATGATCCTGGTGTACACATTCTGGGTGTTCGTTTCTCATAATGACCCTGGTATACACATTCTGGGTATTCTTTTCTCATGAAGACTCTAATGTACACACTCAGCATGTTCTTTTAACATAATGCCCCTCATGTACACATTCAGGGTGTTCTTTTAACATAATGAGCCTGGTGTACATATTCAGGGTGATTCTTTTTTCATGAAGACTCTAATGTACACATTCAGGGTGTTATTTTCTCATGAAAACCCTGATGTACCCATACAGCTGGTTCTGTAATGAAAACTGATGCACCCACCCATACATCTAGATTGAAATATCTCAAGCAAGGAGATAATTGTTTCTGCATGAAGATTTGTATACTCGTACACAAGAGCATAAGTAAGACATGTTCACATGAAGGCTCTGAAATGCCCAAACCCATATGAGATGAGTTCACATGAAGGCTCTGAAATGCCCAAACCCATATGAGCTGTGTTCACATGAAGGCTCTGAAATGCCCAAACCCACACAAGCAGTGATCACATGAAGGCTCTGAAATGCCTACTCATACAAGCTGTATTCACATGAAGACTCTGAAATGCCCAAACCCATATAAGCTGTGTTCACATGAAGGCTCTGAAATGCACATACAGTTCACTACCTGTTTAACAAATTGTGGGTCTTAAAAACTGCTAAAATCCAGAGCAATGTTATCATTTAAGAAAATGCCTTCATGTTTTGTTCTTGCTGTAATTGTAATCACAACAGAAGTGTGCCATTTCCTGACCTTCTGTTTCTCCAGCTGTATGGTCTTCTGCTCCAGCGTGGCCTTCAGCTCAGAGTCGGACTTCATCTCCGACTCTGTGTCTTTGATCCACTGGCTCAGCTCCTCATAGAATGCTTCGTACTGCTGCCACTGGTCACGGAGAGTGCCTGGAACATCACAGTGATCACTTGTTACTGTAGGTTGTAGTTTGGAGTTTGGTGGTGGCAACCACATGTTACTGTAGGTTGTAGTTTGGTGTTTGGTGGTGGCAACCACATGTTACTGTAGGTTGTAGTTTGGTGTTTGGTGGTGGCAACCACATGTTACTGTAGGTTGTAGTTTGGTGTTTGGTGGTGGCAACCACATGTTACTGTAGGTTGTAGTTTGGTGTTTGGTAGTGACAACCATATGTTACCGTAGGTTGTAGTTTGGTGTTTGGCAGCAACAGCCACATGTTACTGTAGGTTGTAGTTTGGCATTTGGCAGCGACAACCACATGTTACTGTAGGTTGTAGTTTGGAGTTTGGCAGTGACAACCACATGTTACTGTAGGTTGTAGGTTGGCGTTTGGCAGTGACAACCACACGTTATCGTAGGTTGTAGTTTGGTGTTTGGCAGTGACAACCACATGTTATTGTAGGTTGTAGTTTGGCATTTGGTAGCAACAACTACATGTTATTGTAGGTTGTAGTTTGGTGTTTGGTAGTGACAACCATATGTCATTGTAGGTTGTAGTTTGGTGATACTTCGCATTTCACTGGCATAAATGGACACAAACTGGCGTGTCATGCTTCTCCAGGATAAAACACCAGTCTGCACTGCACATAAACTTTCCTAACAGAGATAATGGGCATAAAGTTTGCAAAGCAGCATATAGGTGATTTTAGCTGTTAATATCAACACAAAATAGAATGCACTGCACAATTTGTACATCAAAGCAAACACAAAAACCTGACAAGCTTTGGTCATCAAACAAACTGCAGCAAGTCACTAGCACAACTTCACAGGACAAATAACAAAGAGCAAAAACTGAACAGTTAGTTAGTTAGTTGATGCTTTGAGCCCAGTCATCCATAAAACAGAACAGAATGGGTGGCAAGTGATAAGCAGTCTGCCAACACTGGCTCGATAAGCCCCTACACACAAACAAACCAACAAACAAAACTGAACACAAGCTCAACAAACACAACCAAAGGTGGCTTACTAAACCCCTCCACACAAACAAACAAACAAACAAATTAAATACAAGCTCAACAAAACACAAAAGTGGCTCAATAAACACCTACACACAAACAAACAAACAAAACTGAACACAAGCTCAACAAACACAACCAAGCATTCTGCCAACACTGACTCAATAAATCCCTACACATACACAAACAAACCAACAAAACTAAACACAAGCTCAAACAAACCAACAAAACTAAACACAAGCTCAAACACAACCAGAAGTGTTGACCAAGAGAGCAATGTGACATGCCAGCAACGTGCAACAACTACTTCCGTCCTCCACTTACTGAGCGTGTTGGTGAGGTTGGCCAGGTCGGACTCGAACCCTTCAAAGTCGGTCGCCAGCATGCTGAGCTCCTCCTTGATGAGCTCCTGGCCTTGGGTGGAGGTCTGGGGCAGCACCACGCGGCCTTTGTTCTCCGCCTCCTGAAGCTTCTCATGCCCGGCGCCAGTGCTGCTGCTGATCTCCTGCAACACCACATGCTGCACTGTAACACTGGGGTTTTCTTCAGTTCAGCTGCAGTTTACGTCTTTGCTTGTTTCTTTCCTATCAGAATCTGGTCCCAAGCCCATTCTTAACTGGGTGAATGTTTGTTCGCCAAACATACTTCAGACAGTTTGACGAACTATGATTCGTTTCTTAATTGAACTTTTAGTTCGCCGAACATGGTTCAGACAGTCCAAACTTTACTTCGTTCTCAACTGGCTTGTAATGAGATGCAAGCTTCGGCCCAAACTTGCGGCAGACGCGCAGCAGACAGCATGATCGAAAATGTAGGCTAAAGTCAAGTCAAGTCAATATACTTTAATCATCCCTCACAGGGTAATTCAACTAACTACTATCTCATTCTGGGTCTCCGAGACGAGGCTGCGCCTCCCACAAGTCAACAAATAAACAAATTCCCTCCGAAGCGAGTGAAGAACCTAGCAACACTGTCATCCATTTTATTCTTATTTTTCTTCATCCACAGGAGAGCTCTGCTCTCAGCCAATCAGAGGCAATGTTCGTCGAATAGGGCGAATGTTCCTAGAACATGTTGAGCAAAGCTTTTTGGACGAAATACTTCCAACTAGGTTCACGGAGAAAAGTTCGCCCAATTAAGAACCAACTAGGTTCACCGAATACTTCCGACTAGGTTCGCGAACAAACATTCGCCCAATTAAGAACAGGCTTTACAGTGGTGTGCCAAGGATGCAGGAGTTATCCTCCCCTCTGCTGGGAATCTGGACAGGTCTTTGTTGTGCTATATGCGTCTTTGTTTCTTTTCTATCAGAACCTGGTCCCAACCCATCACCTTGCGGTGGAGTGCCAAGGATGAAGAGTTATCACCCCCTCTGCTAGGAATCCGGACAGGTCTTTGTTGTGCTTGTGTGATGTCTTTTGAGCACTAATTAACTCCCTCGTGTGTACACTCTCTTTCGAGTCTGGAGTGGATTTACACACTTCACCTACAGTTAGTAACACTGTCTTTCTAACTTCTTCCTTCCCGGAACATTCATCTTCATTTTTCCCCAGTCATCTTCCAGTATAACATGATGTGTGACATGAACGAAGAGTCACTTTTTACTTGAGAGTTGATGAACTGTGTTTCACCTTAATATAACCCGCAAAGAGTTCATATTTTTTCTTCTTCTGGGTACAACACAATATAGCAGTTATTATTATTGTCATTATTAGTACCTTTGCAGTTGACTGCAAGTTAGACACCAGCAATAAATCCACCTTCTTCCCCATATCTGACAGTATTAGTACTTATTCATAATTCACTTACTTCTGACCCTTCCTTTTGAGACACAGGTAATATTTTTCCCTCCTTTTAATACACAGGTAATATTTTTCCTTTCTTTTGATACACAGGTAATATTTTTCCTTCCTTTTGATACACAGGTAATATTTTTACTTTCTTTTGATACACAGGTAATATTTTTACTTTTTTTTGATGCAAAGATAATATTTTTCCTTCCGTTGGATACACAAATAATCTGTTTTCCTTTTCAATATGCACAGAATATTTTTCCTTCCTTCTGATACACAAGTAATGTTTCAAGCATCTCGAAGCAATGTGGTACTGTTCAGTACTAGGGATGGCATGATCTGTGTCAAATCGCCCATCATCTACGTTAAATCACCTACCTCAACTTTGTGAAGCTGGGCCTCTATGGCACTCCTGTCCCCACGGACATCGCTGCACATGTTGAGTTTGTCAGTGGTTGCTCCCAGCCAATCAGAGGCACTCATGTAAGCATCACGATACACCTGGTGGTCATGAAGGTTCCTTCCACAGTTCTGAAGCAACACCTGCAAAATGAATACAGTGCATTGTAACAAAGCTCTGGTGTATGACATGCATTTTTTTTACATGTGGCACTGCCTACGTACACACTGCAGGAATCATGTTAAATCACTGTACAACTGTAACAAACATTCTTTTACATGTGACACAGCCTATGTACACACTGGAAGCATAACTAGGAATCATGTTAAATTACTGTACAACTGTAACAACACACTGACTGACATGGTCTAGCACTGCAAGTTACAGCTACTGGAAAAGATAACTACCTCTGTGTGCACGCCCCTCATCTTCCTCCCACTCTATCTCTTCTCTCTCTCATCATTCTCCTCTCCCCCCACCCACTGCCATCTCTGCCCACCCCTCCCCCCTGTCTGATTGTCCCCCTCCCCTCCCCCCCCCCCCCCCCACATCCCCCTCTCCTCTTTATGCTCCCTTGCCCCTGCTCCCATTCCTCCCCTTTTTACCATTTCCTCTGCTGTCCCATTTTCACCTTCCTCCTTCTCTCCCCCCCCCCCCACCCATCTTTCTGCCTCTGTCTCTCTCGCTATCACCCCACCCCCACCACCACTAACGTCTATCTGTTCATCCCCTACCTCCACTCCCACCCCCCACCCCCCCCCAGTCTTTCTCCTCTGGTCTCTCTACTATCTCTCCCCCCCCCAAAACAACAACAACAACAACACACATACACACACACCTATCTGTTCATCCCCTACCTCTTCACTCTCACTTCCTCCTCCTCTCTCCCTCTCTCTCACGGACAGGCACAAAGACTAAGGCGTATTAAGCCATCATGTATGCTGCTTAACTAAATCAATTTCTGCTTAATTAAATCAATTTCTTGTAAAAATGGAGGGTAACTCTCGATATGAGCCACATATAAATACACCAACGCACACCTACCTTTGCCTTTTCTCCCAGAGATTCATATCTGCTGATGACCTGCCTGATCTGGTTGCCAAGGTTGTCGTCACGACTGTTGCGCTTCAAGGTCTGGGCTTTCTCGTTCAGGCTGTCGATGGTGCTCTGCTGGGACTGGATGTTCAGCTGCAGCACCTGCAGAGACAAACATCACTTAGTGTTTGCACAGTATGACTGATAGTACAATTGTCTAAAGGTGTATGTACTTAGTATGATACCCTCTCTTCCCGCTTAATCCTCAGTGACAATGTCTGCACAGACAAACATCACTTACAGTGTCTGCACAGTATGTCTTGATAGTGTGATTGTATGAATGTGGAATGTACTTTACTCTGTATAATATCCCCTCTCCCCCTTAATAATCAGTGCCTGCACAGACAAACATCACTTACAGTGTCTGCACAGTATGTCTCAACGGTGTGGTTGTATATAATTATGTGTAGGTACTTTACTCAGTATGTTATCCCCTCTCCCCTTTCATCAGTGCTACTTGTAAACACCAAAATGGGGTGCCAGAAATATCTTTTATTACTAATATTATTACTAAGCATCACTGTCTGTCACAATGCCGGTCAAAACACTGAAGTGTTCAGTGACAACAAAGTAAATAACCATAAGAAAAACAGATCTTGCTGATCTGTCTGACTCAACGTTCAGTCCCACAGGTTAAATACTAGCTAAAAATGATCTGTATGACTCAACATTCAATACCACAGATTAAATACTAGCTAAAAAATGATCTGTAAGACCCAGTAAGTAAGTAACTTGGTGTTTTACGCCCAGTCAACCAGTGTGGTTGACACCACAGATTAACCACCAGCTAAAAACTAGTATTCTAATCCCCCTTCACACTCACCTTGGCCCTCTCCAGCTGCAGCTTCTTAACACCACAGATTAAACACTAGCAAAAAATGAACAAACACTAGCTAAAAACTAGTAATTGAATCCCTCACACTCACCTTGACCCTCTCCAGCTGCAGCTTCTTAACACCACAGATGAAACACTAGCTAAAAACTAGTAACTGAATCCCTCACACTCACCTTGACCCTCTCCAGCTGCAGCTTCTTCTCCTGCATGGTGTTCTGCAGCTGGGACTCGGCGGCCATCTGGTTCTCCAGGTCCTGCAGCCAGCGCACCAGCTGCCCCACGCTGTCGTCGTACACCGTCCACTGCGCCAGCAGCCCCTCCTGCGAGGACCGCGCCTCCAGCAGGCGTCCCGACAGCGCGTCGTAGTCCTGCTGCAGTGCCTGCATGTCTCGCCGCATGGCGTCCCGCCCAGCCACCGAGGTGTTGGGCAGCACCATCTGCAGGTTGTCCAGCGCGATCTGCAGCATGTGCATCCCCTCCTCTTTCTCGGCCAGCAGGTCCTGGAAAAAAAGCAAGAGAAATGGTTATGTGGCTTGTAAAATAAATATATAGATGTATTTATGTAGATGCCTGTGTGTGTGTGTGTGTGTGTGTGTGTGTGTGTGTGTGTGTGTGTGTATGAAAAGGAACTTTTTGTGGTAAAAATAGAATATCACATACAAACTCAAAATGTACAGGGGGGAAGAAGAAGGAAAAAAAAACAGAAAAAAAGAAGAAAACGAATGCAGAACAGTAAACTGCAGGGTCAGACATAATCAAAGAGAGCTCGTTCCTCTTTGCTTTGTTATGTTTTCTTTTCTTTCTTTCATTTTTGCAAAAAGAAATTATTTTAACTCCATTATATTTTGGCTTTCTACCATTGTGAACCCTCATCATGAACGAGTATGTGACTGACAGGCTGACTTTCATCTGAAGAAAAAAAAAGCCACAAGTTCCACTGACAGCCAGAGACTTAGGTGGGTATCAAGAGAAAGCTCCAGTTACTACAAGGTATGTTACCTGTACATTGGTCAGTCTGTCTCAGGACAGGGTTTTTGTCCCATGCTGTGCCAGGCAATGGCTATGTCCCAGGACAGGGATTCTGTCCCATGCTGTGCTTGGCAATGCATATCAATGTCCTGGGACAGGGATTTTGTTCCAGGACAGTTTTTGTTCCATGCTGTGCCTGGCAAAGGCTATGTCCCAGGACAGAGACTCTGTCCCATGCCATGCCTGGCAGTGTCTATCAATGTTTATGTCCCTGGGCTACCAAGCCTGTGTTGCCTTATGTCAGACCCTATAAGTCTGACCTGGGTGACACTTCTGCATCCTACTGTGTCTAATAACAGGTATCAGAACCAAGGTCCAGCTCCCTGGGTTCAAAAGTCTGTCGTTACCTGGACGATGGACAGCCTGTCTTGGATGGTGGTCTTGTCCCCGCTGGTGTCCAGCACATCGGACACCCTGGACTCCATGTCAGTCAGCCAGGCGCGGCAATCGTCAAACGACTGGAGGTAGGCTTGGTGGTCCAACACATACTGCTCCCAGCGCCGACACAGCTCCTGAACAGGTCATGAAATGATGATAGATCAGCGTGAATCACTGACACTTTGACGGGTCTTTAATCCATTCAGGACACAAGCATGACACACTATAATATCCCCCCTCCACAATCAAAGGTACACAATACAGCATAAATCAATCACTGGACAGGAAAACAACATGGCTCAACCAAAAACAGATAACTGATTTATCTTTTCATCTCATTTTTCATTGTTTTTCACTGTTTAACTGCTGTTTAAGTGTCGTTTTGTAGCTTGATAAAGGGGATTACCCCCAAAAATATGAAGATTGTGTTTTTGTCCTAATAAGTAGCGTTCTTTTGAACCTTTTATGTGTTTCAGTCCTATCTTGTCAGAGTTTAGATTTTATTTTATTTTAAATTCAGAACATGAGATTGCCCTGATATAACTGTACCAGTTGACTGGGCGTAAAACACCAACTTACTTACTTACTCAGAACATGAGTCTGACCCCTCCCATTCCCTTTGCCCTGCCCTGCTTTCTTCACAATAGTCACCACTCACCCCCCCCCCCCCCCCCCCCACCCCCAAATCCCCCAGCCTCACTAAACAGCCACTTTTTATGCTTCTACGCTCCATTTCTAAAAAGTTACAAAGTGAAGAAAGTGCTGACAAATGTCAATTTTTAATCTATGACTTTTTACCTGGATGTTTATTTGCTGTTGCTGTAATTTAATGTTTTATGATTGGAGTGAATGTGTGATGAGTGTACTTGGCACCACAAAACATTCCTCGTGCAATTGTATTGACACTTGGCAATAAAGTTATATTGTATTGTATTGTATGTCACAAAAGACAGACAGATCACTGTCCTCATACTTTGGCTCCAACACCTAAAAAAAATAAAAAATGTTTGGAACAAAATGTTTTCAGTATTGCAGTTTGTCACCCACGTGGAATGAACCGCTCACCTTGATGTTGATGCTGGCCGACTGGTAGCGCGTGGCCAGCTGGGACGCCTGGCTCACCACCCGTGAGTCTGCGCTCACTTGCATCAAGTCCTGGGCAGAGTCGCTCAGTAGGTCAAGGTCATTCTGGTGCTGGCGTACCTCCTCTTGAAGGGCCTGGGGAAGAGAGTCGGATCAAAAGTACTGCATTGTTTGTTTTCCCCCTTCTTTCCTTTTATGTGAATTACATCCAATAGTAACCAAACACTAGTAATGATAGTGAGTCAGATCAAAAGTACCGCACTGTTCTTTTTCCTCTTTCTTTCCTTTTATGTGAATTACATCCAATAATAACCAAACACTAGTAATAATAGTGAGTCAGATCAAAAGTACCGCACTGTTCTTTTTCCTCTTTCCTTCCTTTTATGTGAATTACATCCAATAATAACCAAACACTAGTAATGATAGTGAGTCATTTCCATGTTCTTTCCCTTTTTTTAATGAGAATTACATCTAACAATAAACAAACACTAGTAATAATACATGAACATGTGACAAACTGATCGCTATTCCACCACCAAGAAATCTTGGTATGTGTGTGTGTGTATGGAGTGCGCGCGTGTGTGTGTGTGTGTGTTGGGGACAAGCATGGATGGATGTGCGTGCATGTTCAAGGGGGCTGCACGCATGTGAGGATGGGTGGGTGCATTAATGCGTGTTGTGAGCATCTTGTTTCATAAGATGGAGACACAGAAAACAATGGAGCAAAGAAACCCCACCTTAAGCTTATCAAGCTGTGCCTGTTTGTCAGCCAGTGCAGATTTGAGGTCAACGTCTCGCAGTCTGGTCTCCACCTCCTTCAGCCATCCCCCGCACTTTTCCTGCCAGGTCTCAAACTCCCGCCACTGGTCCATGCAGGACTCCAAGTCACTTTTGGTCTGCAACAAACAACAGTCAGCTGCATTCCCGCTCTGTATTTGTTTGGAGTTTCTCTTGAGATGCTTTCCCAGAGCCATGATAAAGGCCTCCTAATCAGCCAACAGGCTCTCTGTGCCTCCTAAAATATCACTGCCAGAGCCACAGGGAAGGCCTCAAAGTCTGCTTGCACCATGTGCAACACTGTCTCTCAACATGTTTTTACAGGAGTCGTGATGAAATTAGGACTATTCACCAGCTTGCAGGCCCTCTATGTCTCTCACGGTGGCAACACCATCTCTTGAGATGATGTCGTCATGTCACCACCCTGCCACACCTGCAGCAAACTCACCTTTGGCAGGACCATGATGAAGGCCTCCCGTCAAGTTTGCAGGCCCTCTGTGTTTTTCAGGATGATCTCACCACTTTGCTACACCTGCAAGCTGCCACAGTCATGACAAAGGCCTCCCAATCAATCAGCTTGCGGGGCCTCTGTGTCTCTCATGAGCTCACCACCTTACTATTCCTGGAATGAACTCGCCTTCACCTCAGCCATGATGAAGGCCTCCCAGTCAGCTCACAGGACCTCAGTAAATCTCTCATGACCTCACCACTATGCTATTCCTGGCATGAACTCACCTTAGCCAGAGCCATGATGAAGGCCTCCCAGTCAGCTCACAGGACCTCAGTAAGCCTCTCATGACCTCAGCACCTTGCTATTCCTGGCATGAACTCACCTTAGCCAAAGCCATGATGAAGGCCTCCCAGTCAGCTCGCAGGGCCTCTGTGTCTCTCATGATGACGTCGCGACCTTGCGGGGCAGTGTGAGGCAGAACTTTCTGGGCCAGGGTGATGACGTTCTTCACCTTGGGCTCTCCCTCCATCTTGGTCGCCAGAATGTCCTGTCATAGCAAATCTTTCCATGTCAGAAAATAAGTTGTTTTCCTTTTTTTCCAAAAAGGTGCCTCTTTAACCTTGCAAAGCTTGGCTGATGTCAAGACTTATTGCTTTTCTTTCCACATGCATTTAAATTACATTTGCTTCAGTGTGCTGTACAAGTGAAGGGATCACTGTTAGTTTACAAACAAATGGAGGTGATCAGATTACCCTACGCTACATAATCACTTTGAAATACATGCAGTAATAACTCGTTAGCTCTTAGTTTGTTACTTTTAATATCATTTCCCATACCCAGTTTACCTTGTGTCATGACATCTACACACTGGTGTGTGGCAGGCTAGAGTAATGGACACTACCTGACCATGTCATTTAATTTCAATCACCAGCTTAGCTCAGTTACTAATATTCCAGCTGGGCATTCAAGACAAATTGTTTTGTTTGAATTTACAGGCCAAGGCCTTTTTTTTATGTCATCCATGTAGGTTAATGCACATGTACACTCAATCAGTAATACTGTAAACACACACACACACACAGTAAAACACACACACACACACACACACACACACACACATGCATACACATGCGCGCGGACACCCACACACACACGATAACACCCACATGCACACAATAACACACACTCACACACACGATAACACCCACATGCACACAATAACACACACTCACACACACACACACACAGAGTAAACACACATCATGAACACACACACACATTCACAGACATGCACGCATATGTGCATGTAAGCACACACAAAGTGCACTCCACTCCAAACTAAACAGCATTAAGTCACATAAAAATAACAAGCACAGAAGGAGGGCTAGGGGGGGGAGGGGGAGGGGGTGAAATGTGTGGTGTCCAAAGCCATCCTGGGGTCAAAAAAGGAGTTTCAGATTCCGACACACAGAGACTACCCGGGTAAACAACAACAACAGGAGCTGGGGATAAAAGATAAAACAGCAGAGAAAACTGCAGAACTTGAAAACTACAAATACCACAGTCTTCTAACAGCAGAGGTGTTCATAGTAATGGTTTGAACAAATTCTGTGATATATCTACACCAAGAAAAAGGAAGTTTTTTAGGTAACATATCTGATGTTTCTACAGAAAAAACGAACTGTTACATGATTTGTTTACATAACCTGAATCATTAAGAGAATAGTAAGCTTTCTTGTTGAAGTTTCACACTCATCAGACACAAGCAAGCTATCTGAACATGTATTAATAATCATTAAAGTTTGGGTCAAAAACAGTCCAATTTCACATATCAAATCAAGTTTATAAATAAAAAAAGTAAAAAAAGTTAAATACACTGTATAACTTGACAATATACAACTGAATAAGAATAAGATCAACCAAGCAAAACTGTTCCTGATCAAAATATTTTAAAGAATCAAAGAAACTGAGACTAGCACAATTCTGAGCAAAAAGCAAATGAACTAAAGTGCCAAAATATTAAAATATTACCACAAAGAACAAATGAGTCATTAAATCAAGTCAAAAACAGCCCATCAGTCAGTCAAACACATGTGACCAATTAGGAAGCATTACCAAATGGCAAACTCACATGAAATATAAAAAAATTAAGTTAAAAACATTCAGTCATTTAAACAGTTACAGTTTTGTACCAGCCCCCCCCATAAAATATGTTCAACTTTATCACTTTGACAACAAAATAGGGAAAAAAAAGAATATGTGATACATAATTTATTTGATGAGATTCAAACACAGAGCAGTTAATTAGCAGCAGAGTTGTTTGTATTATTTGTCGCATGCTTTGAGTAACTGATTCAAATCCCTCTTCAAAGAAGGCATGCAATTTCACCATGCACTAATTTCTATCATAAAGAACAGAATGCAGTGAAGGAAATACGGCAGAAGTTACGGCGAAAGTGAAGTATAGTTTGTAACTAACCAGTGCTGAAACTTCCAGTATTCAATTTCAGCAACAAAGAATTAGAAACTTCCCCTGAGACAATCTCCTTAAAAATTAAATTCTGCTAAAGATTAAGTCAATGCATATTATATTCCTACTCTTGTTTTTGTTTTGTTTTTTCCCTTGTATTTGTGTTCCTGTATGAAACATTTTTTTTCATCAGAAGAAAAAAAAAAGGAAGAAAAAAAACACCTGCTGGTCCAAGCCACTTTGTCTCAACTCGTTCAGTCCAAACTGTGTATCTATAGGTTTGCCTTCATGGTTAAAACAAAACTGAAATGTTGAACACTTCAGAACAACATACATTTCATTCTGTATGGATAGATCACTTTTGTATCATAAATACGAATAGATCACTTTTGTATCATAACATTTCCAAACTTTAAAAAAAAATATATCTGAAACAAGAATGAATAGCACTGTTTTCAACCTTTTAGACTTTAGAAAATCAACTTATCTCAATATACAGAAACCATTTATATTTTGTTCCAAAGAAATTTCAGAAAAGCATGCATCGTTGTGTGGTGAAGTCATTTTTCATGACAATTCCAAACTTCAGAAGAGTGTGCTCCAAACTGTGAACTCTTATCCTTTACTTTGAAGTGCACTGCTTCCTTGAGGAGGTTCCACTGCAGCAAAACTGAGCCTATCTAAGTACCTTAACCATGTCATGAGAACTAACAGACATAATGGTGTGTCCTGATGTTTTGTGTAAACCACAAATAAAAAAATTGCTCACAAGAACAAGTGGAATTAAAAGCTCAGCACATTACCTGTGATCTGAAGTGCAATGAAACTATGTAATGCAATGGGATGAAATGCTGAAGTTGTCCTGTACAGCCACTGCAGTGCTCACATACATACCAGACCAGAGTTTTCATACTTGAAGCATATTACAGACAAATTTTAAGCGCCAAAATACATCAGTGATTCAGACAAATTGAGCTATCACAATCAAAAAATCCATCTTACACTGACACTTGGCTCTTCATAGTACTGCAGATCCTGTTCATAATTCAAACAGTTCTTTTTGAGAAGAAAACTAATGATATGCAAGAGAAAACAATGCATGCATGAGGGCATATCTGGTTTCTACAAGACTTGATGAGATGATGCTGGTGTGGAGGTCAACAGAGATGGTTAATTTGGGGTCATCGCATCCAACAAACAATTTGTGCCACAAAGCACCAGAGATGAACATCCCCTTCCCACTTTCAATTCTTAATCACCAAGTCTTAAGCTAAGAATAACCACGCTCGTAATTACTTGTAGCTTCTAGCAGCAAAGCTTATAAAAATTACAACAATACTCCTGTAGCAATAAAATCTCACAAATCTATTAAAAACAGTTATTTAAAAAAAAAATATTAAAAAATCACTCTTTCTTAATCCTGTAAAAATGTCAGTGTGCAAGCAAGAAAACAACACACAACGGAAGGAAAAAACCCAAATGAAATCTGCTTACGTTTACGCCTAGCTTATTCTACCGTGCTAACTTAAGGATGTACGAAGCAAGAAAAAATAAAATCTAAATTTCCTCAGACAAACAGTTCTGCTGTTACTCACAAAAACTAGCACAACAACCACATCATCCAATGTGTTTTGCTGTTGATGTGTAACTATGTCTCACCACACATAGCACAGTGTTAATGTGCGCCCTGTGTCAAGTACTGGAGAGTGGTCACGGCTTCAGTCTACATACAGTACATTCATCTTCATAGCCTAAGACGTACATGGCTAAGTTTACATCGGAGGTGTTAACACTGATACTGAAAATAAAACTTGAGGCGGGATATTTACCAAACTCGTTCCCGACTGATCAAAATTGCGCTACAAAAGTCAGAACACATAAATATATTAGGTGAATTTTCAGCTCTTGGGAATTCTCGAAATCACCCCTCCATCTTGACTAACCCCTAATGCCCCTCCACCTCCACCCCCACCCCGCCCAATAAATCAACAACAATAACAAATTTATAAAGCGCCTTCAGTGATTCAAAGCACTTTTTACAACTGAACGAAATGTACATGTGTGTATATATAATATAGATGTGTTCTTATCTTTTTGCCCTCACAGCACCCCTACTGGACTAGAATACCAGAGAGCTGATGAGAAATGCCTCAGCCATGGAGAAACAACAGCTAAAGGCAGGTGGGGAAACACGAGTGATGGACCGAAATAGCACATGGATGCTAAAGGTAAACACAACAGACTGGTGCGATCAGAAAAAAAAGAAAAAGAAAAAAGACAAACAGACAAACGATGAAGCAAAAGTCAAGAAGTTTGCTACACAACAAAAACCTGCAGGACTTACACATCGCCGCTGTCAACACCAAAACAACAAAACATCATTTTAGCATGCGTAGTTTAAAAAAAACAAAAAACATTCTCACTGCCAAACACACAAAGATAATAATAATACTTTATTACACAAGGATAAAGATTTAAGCATGAGTCAGCTTTTCTGCAAATCTGTCCCTGATGACAAAGTACAAGTTATAACCAAGCAACAATAAATTCTTGCCACCAGAGACAAAAACTTTACATTTCCCAAGCCCTCCAGCCTCCCCAAAAGAGAAACCCCAAAGAAATCCCCTAAGAAAAGCCCTAACAATTTTATGAAAGAGAAACCCCCCACAGAAAAACTCCTGAGAGAAACCCTCACAGAGTTTTCTGAAAGAGAAACCCAAACAGTGAGCCCCCTGAAAGAAGCCCTCGCAATTTTCTGAAAGAGGAACAGTTTTATGACAGAGAAACCCCCCACAGAGAGCCCACTGAAAGAAACCCTCGCAAAATTTTCTAAAAGTGAACCCCACCCCCTCCCTCCAACAGAGTCCCCTGAAAGCCCTCACAAAATTTTATGAAAGAGAACCCCCCACAGACAGCCCCCTGAGAGAAGCCTTCACAGAGTTTATTGTAAGAGAAACCCCACAGAGAGCCTTCTGAGAGAAACCGTCACACTTTTTTCTGAAAGAGAAACCCCCAAGCCCCCCGAGAGAAGTCCTCACAGTTTTCTGAAAGAGAAACCCCAGAGTACCCTGAGAGAAGCCCTCACAGTTTTCTGAAAGAGAAAACCCACAGCCCCCTGAGAGAAGCCTTCACAGTTTTCTGAAAGAGAAAACCCAGAGCCCCATGAGAGAAGTCCTCACAGTTTTCTGAAAGAGAAAACCCACAGCCCCCTGAGAGAAGCCCTCACAGTTTTCTGAAAGAGAAAACCCAAAGCCCCCTGAGAGAAGCCCTCACAGAGTTTTCTAAAAGAGAATCGCCCACAGAGAGCCTTCTGGAAGAAACTCTTACATGGTTTTCTGAAAAAGAAACCCCTCAGACAGCCTTCAGAGAGAAGCCCTCACACATTCTGAAAGAGAAACCCATACACAGTCCACCGAGAGAGAGACTCTTGCAAAAAGCCTTTAGAGAAAGGGGGAGGGGGGGGAGCAAAACAAACCAAAAAAAACTCATGGGTAACCTTCCAAGAGAGAAACCCTAACAATCTTCCAAAAGAAAAAAAACTGACAGCTTGCTAAGAAAAAACCCTTTAAACAAAGCCTTATGAAAAACCCTCCCACAGATCTTCCAGAGAGAGAAACCCTCAGTTCTCACAATCATTAAACCTATTAGTTCCTTTCCAGATTAAAAAGCCCACAATATCCAAGCCTTCACTTTATTAAACCCATTTAGTTCCTTTCCAGATTAAAAAGCCCACAATACCCAAGCCTTCACATTATTAAACCCATTTAGTTCCTTTCCAGATTAAAAAGCCCACAATACCCAAGCCTTCACTTTATTAAACCCATTTAGTTCCTTTCCAGATTAAAAAGCCCACAATACCCAAGCCTTCACTTTATTAAACCCATTTAGTTCCTTTCCAGATTAAAAAGCCCACAATACCCAAGCCTTCACTTTATTAAACCCATTTAGTTCCTTTCCAGATTAAAAAGCCCACAATACCCAAGCCTTCACATTATTAAACCCATTTAGTTCCTTTCCAGATTAAAAAGCCCACAATATCCAAACCTTCACTTTATTAAACCCATTTAGTTCCTTTCCAGATTAAAAAGCCCACAATATCCAAGCCTTCACTTTATTAAACCCATTTAATTCCTTTCCAGATTAAAATGCCCACAATATCCAAGCCTTCACTTTATTAAACCCATTTAATTCCTTTCCAGATTAAAAAGCCCACAATATCCAAGCCTTCACGTCTTCAAACAGAAACGCACCGAAGGACGATTTCCCTTGAAATGATAAAAAGGAACAAACAAGCACGTAAAGGATCATTCGGTTTTTCATACAAAGTTATTGCACAGGCTACAAGTCAAAACAAGCACATGCATTTTAAACACAAACACTGTGACACTACAACCATGCCCTTGTGCATTTTACAACATTACATATAATTGATTCACAGTGAGGATGCAGCAAAAACCCGCAATCTCAGCAGACTGAATTGTGGATCAGTACCTGTCAATTCAAGCTTTCTTGAAAATCTTTTTTTTTTTTAAAGCAACTGCAATGCCAGGGGTGCAAAAAAAAAGCAAAAAAGAGCTGGGGTGGGGATTTTTACAAACGCTTTCATCATTCAAATAGAGAGCAAGCCCTGCACCTCTACCGGCCTCCCACAAATGTAGCTGTGCCAGCTTAGGACTGAAGCTCACCTGTATCTTGTCCAGTCTGCTCTGGATGGCATGGCGGTCGCCAGAAACATCCGAGCAGGCAGAGAGTTTTTCACGCACGCTGTTCAGCCACTCCACACAGCTGTTGTAGCAGTCACTGTATTCCTGGTGCTCTGTCACAAACTTCTCATACTGCTGCACTCGATCCTAGACGAAAAGGGGAAAAAAACACTGTATGTTAACTCTCAGCTCATCCAAACACACGACTTTCTGAGCATCAATCTGTGAAGCAGTATTCTGCAGCTGTTCTGGGACATTTAAGAAAAAAGGTGAATGACTAAAATCTTTAAAGCAAATAAAACAAAACATGTTAAAACTATAAAAGGCTGAACGATTCAAAACGAGGACACTGGAACTGTTTTGTGAATGTTCGGAGCAACTGAATAAAGATCAGCTTCCAGCACATATTGCAGAATATGTAAACAAAGTAGTGTGCGCACTGCACAGACCTGTAATGGTTGACTGGAAGTAAAACACCAAATTACTTACTAAGTACAGACCAGTGGTCACTTGTCAGCTTTCACTTTTAATCTGTTACTGTGTAACTGTATACAGTTAGGAATACAGTTCTACTTCCATTTTATTTGGGTGGGGGGTGTTTACAACATGATCTTGAATCTGTTCATATCTAAACACATAAATTTGTGTGTTTGGATCTTGTTCTAGAATGCTAGTAGACATCCCTGTTTCAGATTTCTGTCCGTATCTGCTTATTCAGAAAAAAACAATCAATACATGCCCCCCCCCCCCCCCCTTTAGTTGACTGCTCATAAAACACCAAGTTACTTACTTCTTCCCTCCCCCCCACCCCCCATCTCTTCTTTTTTTTAAATATATTTTTTATTAGCTCTATTTATAATTCTCCTGATGCAGAGATCAGCAGTATCTACCTTGGCAGCATCGCTGAGTTTCTGGTAGCGGGCGCTGGTCTGTGAGACGAAGCGTGCCAGCTGCGGGTCGGAGCTGGCCTGCACCAGGTTCTGAGCCTTGTCGCTGATGCTGTCAATCACCCGCTGGTAGGACTGCACGTCTTGCAGCAACACCTGTTGTCACACAGCAACGCACAACACTCTCACAGACACGCTCCACTGGAGATGATGACAGCTGATTTTCAGTTCAGGTGCAAATGTAGTTATAAGGACAAATACAAGTATCTAGAATTATTATCTGAACTTACTGTTGTCATTATTATTATAATCAATATGCAGTCACTCTATTATCCAAGACACTCTCATAATTGTTTTCCACCTGGCACTAAAAAGCACACAGGTGTGTTGAGCAGTCTGCACACAACTAGCAGATTGCTCGACACAGCTGCACATTTTTTAAATCTTTTTTTAAGTGTGAACCGTAACAGCTCTTCTAATGATCTACATCCAACAAAATCACTTCTGTCTGCTGTTTGAGTGTACAATGGTCTCTTCAAGACAAGGGTTGTTTGTTTTTCTTTAGTGCACTGTTGTTCTCTTGTATTTTGGGTCTGATTCGCTTTGCTCTGTGGGGCAGGACATGCCTTTTTCTTGGGGACCGGGGCAGGCTAGGGGAAGGGAACAATGTGACAGAGCCGACGTCTACCTTATAGTTTTGCTTCGCGGGGCAGGACATGCCCTTCACTTGGGGGGCCGGGGGAGGCTGGGGGGAAGAGGACAATGTGACAGAGCCGACGTCTACCTTATAGTTTTGCTTTGTGGGGCAGGACATGCCTTTTTCTTGGGACCAGGGCAGGCTGGGGAGAAGGGGACAATGTGACAGAGCCGATGTCTACCTTATAGCTTTGCTTTGTGGGGCAGGACATGCCTTTTTCTTGGGGACCAGGGCAGGCTGGGGGGAAGAGAACAATGTGACAGAGCCGACGTCTACCTTATAGTTTTGCTTCATGGGGCAGGACATGCCTTTCACTTGGGGGGCCGGGGGAGGCTGGGGGATGAGGGGGATGGGGGAACAATGTGACAGAGCTGACGTCTACCTTATAGTTTTGCTGCTGCGTTTTCTTTTCCTCCAGCGTGGACCTGAGCGGTATCTGTCCCTCCAGCTGGCTCTCCATGTCGCGCAGCCAGTTCTCCACCTGCCCATAGCTCTCGTCAAATGACGTCCACTGAACCAGCGACACCTCCAGGCGGCGCTGCACGGCTGAGAGGTCATCGTAGAGACTATCCCAGCCTAGTTTCAGCTTGCGCAGCTCCTGTCGGATGACCTCGCGCCCATCTGGGGCGGTGCTGCCGTACAGGCGCTCTCCGGACTCCACGCAGTTGTTGAGCTTGGTCAAGCCAGCGTCGCGGTCGCGCACCAACTCCTGGTGAAGAGACAGAAGTTTTTGAATGCAGGTCTGTTTACTTGCTTCATGACTGCAATCCAAACTTCTTGTGTTTAGAAAAAGACAAATAAATAGTCTTTAATCCTGATTCTTGTGTCATGCAGCATTCAGACAGAAAAAGCATACACAAATCCCAGCAGGTGTTTATTACATAAGCTACTAGGCTAGTACTTGGCAATAAAGTTGCACTTTGTCCACAGATATGGGCTGCTCAGTGCCTCGCCTGCACTTTGTCCATAAATACTAGCTGATGAACATCTCTGTGCCTCACCTGCACTTTGTCCATAAACATTAGCTGATGAATATCTGTGCCTCGATCACCTGCACTTTGTCCATAAACACTGGCTGATGAATATCTGTGCCTCACCTGCACTTTGTCCATAAACACTGGCTGACGAATATCTCTATGCCTCACCTGCACTTTGTCCATAAACACTAGCTGATGAACATCTCTGTGCCTCACCTGCACTTTGTCTATAAACACTGGCTGACGAATATCTCTGTGCCTCACCTGCACTTTGTCCAGTCTGTCCTCTAGCTCTGCTCTGGAACCAGCGGCATCGGAACACTCAGCAAACTTCTCCTTGGCCTTGATGAGCCACTGAGAGGCATCAGCAAACTTGCTGACAAACCCTTTGTGGTCCTGCACATTCTGCTCACAGCGCTTGATGATTTCCTGTGCACAGCAATGGCAATGACAGGAATAAGTTAGTGTTTTATGCCCAGTCAACTAGTGCGGTTATATCAGGGTCAACGACAGGAGGTAACCACACTCGTTTCAATACACACGTGAGAGGTGTTTTATTACTGAACATTTTGAAGTCTAGATGTGTGTGTTTCTTACTGTTTATTTACTTGATTTTATTAAGTTTTTATTTTAATTCTGCGAGTAAAACTGTATAGTATTTTGCTTACTTTTTTTATGTACTTCTTATTATTTGTCAAACTGAATTTCTTTTTTTAAGGATTAATAAAGTATTGTACTGCGTTATCAGTAAGCGTTCCATCAGCAACCATTATCTAATCCAGCCACTTGTTTGCCAGTATAGGATTTCAGCTTGCACCCCACATAGCATCAATACAAGATCCTGCACTGTGTTCATCCACCCTGAGTTTCAACCACATGCTGTAGTCCTGACAACACCAAAACACGTGCTCTACCTGCATATCTAGATGACACATATTTCAGACCTTCCCTATTGTTATAAATATACCCAAACAAGATCCCATCGTGTTTATTAAACTCTGGTTTTAGCCATGCTACACTGTAGCCCAACAATAAGACTGCAAGATCTTATCATGTTTATTAAACTCTGGTTTTAGCTATGCTATCCTGTAGCCCAACAATAAGACTGTAAGATCCCATCGTGTTTATTGAACTCTGGTGTTAGCCATGCTACACTGTAGTCCCAGTGAAGCCATGCTACACTGCAGCCCCAACAAAAAGATTATACTGGCCATGCCACACTGTTGCCCCAACCACAAGACTACAGAACATGATACACTGTAGCCCCCAAAACAAGACTACCGACCATGATACACTGTAGCCCCCAAAACAAGACTACCAACCATGATACACTGTAGCCCCCAAAACAAGACTACCGACCATGATACACTGTAGCCCCCAAAACAGGACTACCAACCACGTGTAGCCCCCAAAACAAGACTACCAACTGTAGCCTCCAAAACAAGACTACCGACCATGATACACTGTAGCCCCCAAAACAGGACTACTGACCATGATACACTGTAGCCCCAACCACAAGACTACCAATCATGATACACTGTAGCCCCCAAAACAAGACTACCAACCATGATACATTGTAGCCCCAACCACAAGACTACCAACCATGATACACTGTAGCCCCAACCACAAGACTACCAACCATGATACATTGTAGCCCCAACCACAAGACTACCAACCATGATACACTGTAGCCCCAACCACAAGACTACCAACCATGATACATTGTAGCCCCAACCACAAGACTACCAACCATGATACACTGTAGCCCCAACCACAAGACTACCGACCATGATACATTGTAGCCCCAACCACAAGACTACCAACCATGAAACATTGTAGCCCCAACCACAAGACTACCGACCATGATACATTGTAGCCCCAACCACAAGACTACTGGCCACGCCACACTGAAGCCCCACTGAAGTCATGATACACTGTAGCCCCAACAACAAGACTACTGACCATGATACACTGTAGCCCCAACAACTAGTGAACTACTGACCATGATACACTGTAGCCCCAACAACTACCAACCATGATACACTGTAGCCCCAACAATAAGACTACTGACCATGATACACTGTAGCCTCAACCACAAGACTGCAAGATCCCCCACTGTGCACTGACCTTGGTGGTGACAAGGAGTCCCTGGTAGCGCGAGGTGAGCTGAGACACAAAGTTCCCCACACGAGACTCGGACGTTAGCTGTTGCAGCGTCTGAGCCTCGTCTGTGAACTTATCCATCTCAGCCTGCTGTCCTTTCACTTCTTGCAGCAACTCCTGAAGCAGAAAGAGCACAGACACTGTTACACAGTTCTCCAACAGCACGCTCCTCCCCAATGCACAGGTACACAGAAAACACATTTCTCCATGCAAACTCTTCACGTGAAAAATGGTGTTCTGTGTTGTCTATCAACATGAAGTACAAACATATGGACACAAAGGACATTCAGTTCCTGTCAGAACATTATTTGCAAATTATGTCTTTCTTCATGCACATATTTCACCTGAGAAATGGTGAACTACGCTCTCTATCAACATGAAGTACAAACGTATGTACAGTAACCATTACTTTGGTTTTATGTCAAACCATGTTCAAATTCATTCGTTAAGTGACATGGGTAATACAGTGGTTTTCCGACTCTGTCATATACAATTTATACTTGTGTCAACTCACAGTTATGACAAACAAAAAATATTTTCTTTCATCCACAAAAGATTAAAGTCATGACCTATTCCCTTTTAGACACTGCAAAAATGTTTGTCATTGCAAACTTAAAAAGAAATCAAACACTTCCCAGACAGTATCACTTACATTATGTGCCCACTCAAGAGTCTCTCTTTCCAACACTTTCCCCTAAATTCTGCCATAACTGGTTACACCACTAACGGCACACTCCTTATCTCCATGCATCTGTCCACCGACACTGTAAGCGCCCTCCAAGAGGTCTGGGTACTATTAAGAATGTAGAAGCTACACAGCATCAAAGCACACACGTGAACATGAGGCATGTCCACTCGGCGGAAAAAAATAGTCCTGTCTCAAATCAAAGATTTTGGTTTTATTTGTCCTGGTGTAAGCAATGTGGGTGGTTATAAAAGAAATGCTTTATATTATCTGAGTTGTCTGTTACAAACTTATGGGCATTTAAGTACTGAAGTTAACAACAGAGACCTATGGCGTAACCAGTTATGGCAGTGGTTTTTGAGGAAGGGTGTTGTAAACCAGTGCTAGGAGCCTGGAGTTTGTACCATGTGTTACTTGGTATGCTAGTATGCCACATAACATGCAAATCACTACTGCACAATATAGGATGGATTACTGTCCAGAGATTTGACTTTCCTCTAACACTGCTTACTCTCAAGTTGAAAAATACTGGTTTAATGCCATCTGTTTACAGAGATACATAACCAGCATTAGATCAGCTCTGTGGTACATATGAGACAGATCATTAATAGGTCACTTATGAGTTTAGTGCATAGCCACAGACATGAGTATAGGCATGGATATGATTCTCCATGTCACAGACACAGGCACAAAAACTAAGCTCACAGTACCCTTTAACACACATGCAGCTTGCAGTACTTGGTGAATTCCTCCCCAGCATAAGTAAACAAAACAACCAAAGCTTTCATTAGCAGCCAACATATGCCTGTGGTTGTCATGAAAAAAATCTACACAATCTCCTTGCTCCAGATCAGTAAAATAATCAGAACCTGAAATAAAACTCACTGAAGAAGAAGAAGAAAACAAATCTCTATAAAAACAACAACAACAACAACCAACAACAATAAATCAGTGACTGCACTTGACACAATCCAAGGTCGCTCAAAATGTTCCAAAACTTTCCCCCCCCCCCATGAAAGCCATAAGGCAGAGTACGAATAACAAATTCCAGCCTTCAGAATGAAAAACTGACAAAGGATTCCATTCACCAAAGTTTTCAAATTGTTAACGAGAAAGCCCTGATACAGTGATGACAGGGAAGTTAGTCCAACAAATAAGACAAACGTGAACACCAATCTACTATACTCTTTTTTGTCTGGTTACTGGAACAGGTGGGTGCTGTCTGCAGCTAAATGCACTGATGTTCATGAGTATGGACATGGTGGGTAACATTCATCAAGACAGGGAAACAGAAGCACATCACCGAACAAAACGTAATCAGTGAATGGTGAGATACAAATTACAAGATGGAATGGAATGTTTTCGTGTGGGTGAAACATATGATTTTCAAAAAACTTTACTCTCAACAATGGTGTGTATAGTGCGATATGAAACAAAGCTGATTATGTATCTGTTCTGGTTTAAAACCAGCATTATTCTTTCATATTTTAGTCAGAAATGACAAACACACACAGCAAAAAGGTCCGTCAAAAAGAGCGGGAGCCAAAAAAAGCTTGTCTGAAACAAAAAGCATCACTTTCTTGATCAAATGACTTGGTTTTGAATCAAAACAGTGGCAACAACTCTTCCACAAAGCTGTAGAAGAATCAATCTTGTACATAGATGAGTTTGATTAAACAACACTGTGCCTCTATGAACATGATATCCATGATTAAACATGGAATGCAAATAATGCTATCCAAACTGGAATGCAAATAATGCTATCCAAACTGACTGAATTATCATTCTCGCAGGTCCTACTCAGTGCATTTAACCCCCAAAGCACCTTGTTTGTAGCCTGAAGCATGTCAATGTCAGTAGCCAATCAGTACTTAGAAGCATACACACACAAAGTCTTTAGTTTAAATGGAATATGAGGGTGAAACTGCACACATTTACAATCATGTCATGCACAAGACAATGTCTGATCAATGAAATATGACAAGAAGGAATCGGTCAAAAACCAGTCCAGCAAAGATTCCATAAAAACAAGATTAAAAAAATAATTAAAAATGAAATTGAAACAAAACAAAAACAACAAAAAATAAAAATAACCAGACAGTGACCTGAAACTACAACAAAGAAAGAAACAATGAAAGGGTTGAATCTGTAAGACTTTTACAAAAAGGAATTCAACACAAAATGCAACAAATGATACAGCATGCCTTCGCTTCATTTGACATTGAAACATACAGATCCGTTCTGCACATACACTGGGGATAATGTGACTATACACTCTAGTTCCCACATTCAAAGCACAATATTATGGCACGTATGCAGAAGCTATATCCATACCATAATGAGTTAACACCCATCGTACAATCAATACCTTTCCATCCAGCATGCTTACGCAGTACCCTACAAGCCATGCTCCAAGACAACATCAACTAAAAGTTTGGACGTAGGAGTGTGTTGACACCATGATACCTAGCGACTGTAGTCATTGCATGCTACACAGGTGTGTTACCTTTATACACCAGCCATGCTCCAGTACAATATCAGCTACAGCTTTAATGTAGGAATGCGCTGACATCATGACAACTAGCAACTGTAGCCATCACATGCTACACAGGTGTGTTGCCTTTATACACTAGCCATGCTCCAGTACAACATCAACTACAGCTTTAATGTAGGAGTGTGCTGACACCACGATACCTAGCAATGGTAGCCATTGCATGCTACACAGGAGTGTTGCTTTTGTACACCAGCATCACACTGCCTTTGTACACCAGCATCACATTGCCTTTGTACACCAGCATAACAGAAAGGCTTGGAGTAGAAGAGAAAACGCTCACAATCTCTAGCTTTTCTAGCCTGCTAGCATCCGCCACAGCTTCTTCCTGTTCTGAAATCTCTTCTGCAAGGTCCTAGCAAGGGAGGGCAGAGAGAAGTATGAGACTGGTAATAAAATGATCAATGAATAGCACATCAGGAACCATGGTAACAGTGAACAGTAAACATCCTAAAAGTAGTAACGGTGGGAGCTGCAACTGTGAACAATAAGAAACGGTGAGTAAAACTTGAAAACAAAACTTTTGAAACAGATTCCAAGCTTGAAAGTGGACGTACATACATTGGTAAGCGAAAATCATGTCAAAAGGTTTTTCCTTGATGATGGGGAAAAATCAGAAAATCAACTGTTGTGAAAAACTTGAAACAGACTGTAGACTTGAAAGAGTAGATAAAATAATGTCATACAATTTCCCTTGATGGTGGAAAGAAATAGAAAATCGGTTGTTAGGAAAAATAATAATCTCACACTTAAAAAAATGGCAGATACAGTGCTGAAAATTTCACTCTGTGAACACTGTGAAGCAAATACATAAATTACATTGAAAGACAAAACAAACTAATATTCTTTTTTATAAACTATTGCATAAATAAACTATTAAAGTGCATAAAGCAAAACTGGTATATAAACAAACATAAAAACAACATGAACAAGTTCCAAAAAGAGTTGAAAAAAAAAGTTCTGTCACTAAACTCTAAAAAACATATATCTATATTTAAAATGTTAAACACATAAAATAATTTTTCAATGCAACATTTGTTCAGCATACTAAGACAGTAAAAGTGCAACAACAGTAAAGTGCAGTGAAGACACACAAGGAAACTCATCACTCTCTCTGTCCCAACACATCACACAAAAGTGTTACGCTAACACAGTCAGGCTTCTGTGAGCGAGGACATCTCCATCGACAAAAGACAACAGCACACCATTACCAAACAAAAAGGTGAGAAAGAAAACAGGGCAACAAATGTTCATACCTGGTACTTCTTCAGCTGTTCCTGTTTCTCCTCCAGTGTTGCCCTCAGCGGGCAGTCCTTGACCTGCTTCTCCATGGCCTTCACCCAGCCCTGGATGCGCTCATATTTGTCTTCATAGAGGCGCCAGTAGTGCAAAGCCTGCAGGAACCAACCACACGCATGCTCGTGTCTCGCTGAACATAATTTTGACAGCAACAGAGCCCCAAAACATCCATACAAAAACTGGGTTCTGAGTAAAATGGGACTGTGATACCCAGAAATGAAGGATATCTCTTCTCTGTATGAGTGAAAGCTGCTGACGCTACCAATGCCCAGGCACAGGTCTCCAGTTCAGTTCAGTTTTGATCAGAGACTTGAAACCACCCACAAGTGGTAGAATTAAAAGCTCAATTACACATGCTCCACCTGCTTCCCTCTGCCATCAAGTTTTAGTCTTTTCTTTTCTTTTCACCCCTCACCATCAGCATGTAACTAGCAATGTGGTGAAATTTCAACAATGACATCAAATTAACCCTTTCACTGCCATGCTTGCCGTGCCGTCATTCTGAAAACAACCAATAAAAGTGCCAAATTTGAAACCATTAAGTTTTTTTGCCCCCTTTCCACGAGCACTTGAAAAGATTTCTATCAAAATGCACAATATTGAATGTAGATGGTTATAGGACCATCAGCTATACTGTTTGCAGGCATGTATGTGTGCACTTTTCAGCCCGGAAATTTTACAGGCTCGGGCAGTGAAGGGGTTAAACTTTAACTCCTGCAACAAAGACAATGCTGCACAATTGCACAATACTGAATGTAGATTGGTTATAGGACTATCAGATATACTGTTTGCAGGCGTGTATGTGTGCACTTTTCAGGCCGGAAATTGTACAGGCTCAGGCAGTGAAGGGGTTAAACGTTTAACTCCTGCACCAAAAACAATGCTGCACTCCCCACCTGCTCTAGGCTGTCCTTGAGGGAGTGCAGCTTGAGGGAGTAGTCCTCCCAGTCCAGCTTGAGCACGTCCATCTCGGACTGCACCGCCTGCCTGCCCTTCAGTGCCGTCGTGTCCATTGTCTCCTGGGCATGGCACTCGCACTCCTTCACCTTGCTCTGGCCATCCGGCAGCAGACTGATCAGCTCCTGCAAACAGAAGGGAAATTGCATCATCGTCATGGGTTTCCACAGCAACACAAAGTGGATTCTGGAAGGACAGTGCTATGTTGTCGTGGCTGATCAGCTTCCCTAAACAGAGGGAGTTTAAAATCCCCTGAATGATCATAATGCAAAGGCTTCCACAGCGGCACAAAGTCAACCACAGCAAGACACAGTTACATCATCTCAGCTGATCAGTTCCAGAGCACCAACAGGGTCTGAACATTCTCCACAGCAATTATTTAGCTGTCCCGTGCTGTTTGTTTGGCAATATGCCTACCAGCTGTGACAAATATTTAAGGAAAAGAATGATGCCCCCTCCCCCTCCACCCGCCCCCACAACATGCAAGGAAAATCTAGTATGAAAAAAGACTGTTCTCCTACCCTTAATTTCGTCTCCATTCAGCAAGAAAATACTACTTTCCCTATCTTCTTTGCACTGAGCTCATTTACTTCAATGTGCATGTAAAGTTGTGACCACCCTCACAACTGATCAAAGGTGGTCAGAACAGGACAGTCTTTGGTGAAGGGGGTTCATTTGCACAGAATTTCAGACATAACGATAACCAGTGTTTGGGCAATGTCATTTAACATGGATGAAGATTTTGACAAACAGCCATATGACCTCCTCCATGCACTGGTGTCATGAATGGGTTCAGCTAGTCATGCTTAAACAATAATTCTAAACAGATTAGATGATCTTATTGTAGAGGCAACCTCTCCCTGGTTTGGGAGGGGGTGGTGCAGAGAGAGGATGAGGGGGGTCCCATTGGAGTGTAACACCTGGGAAGAGAGGGGTCCCCATTGTAATGCAAGACCAGGGCAGAGAGAGGGTGAGGGGGGTCCCATTGTAGTGTAACACCCGGGCAGAAAGGGGTCCCCATTGTAGCGCAAGACTGTGACAGAGAGGGGTCCCCATTGAAGTGCAAAACCAGGGCAGAGAGAGGGTGAGAGGGGTCCCCATTGTAGTGCAAGACCGGAGCAGAGAGGGAGGTGAGGGCGGTCCCCATTGTAGTGCAAGACCGGAGCAGAGAGGGGGTGAGGGGGATCCCCATTGCAGTGCAAGACCGGAGCAGAGATGGAGTGAGGGGGGTCCCCACTGTAGTGTAACACCCGGGCAGAGAGGGGTCCCCATTGTAGCGCAAGACTGGGACAGAGAGGGGTCCCCATTGTAGTGCAAGACCAGGGCAGAGAGGGGGTGAGGGGGATCCCCACTGTAGTGCAAGACCGGAGCAGAGAAGGCGTGAGGGGGATCCCCATTGTAGTGCAAGACTGGGGCAGAGAGGGTGAGAGGGGTCCCACTGTAGTGCAAGACCGGGGCAGAGAGGGGGTGAGAGGGGTCCCACTGTAGTGCAAGACCGGAGCAGAGAGGGGGTGAGGGTGGTCCCCATTGTTGTGCAAGACTGGGGCAGAGAGAGGGTGAGAGGGGTCCCACTGTAGTGCAAGACCGGAGCAGAGAGAGGGTGAGAGAGGTCCCATTGTAGTGCAAGACCGGGGCAGAGAGGGGTCTCCACTGTAGTGCAAGACTGAGGCAGAGAGGGGGGTCCCCATTGTAGCGCAAGACTGTCCCCACTGTAGTGCAAGACCAGGGCAGAGAGGGGGTGAGGGGTGTTCCTATTGTAGTGCAAGACCAGGGCAGAGAGGGTATGAGGGGGGTCCCCATTGTAGTGCAAGACCGGCACAGAGAGTGAGGGAGGGGGTCCCCATTGTAATGCAAGACTGGGGCAGAGAGGGGTCTCCATTGTAGTGCAAGACCAGAGCAGAGAGGGGGGTCCCCATTGTAGGTCAAGACCCACTGAAACTCCATTCCTAGCCTTCCACCGACCTGCAGCCTGTCCAGCTTGTTCTGGATGGTGGTCCTGTCGCCGGTGCTGTCGGAGCAGAGGCTGAGCTTTTCCTTCATGTGGTTCAGCCAGTCCACCGTCGCCTGCAGGCTCTCCTGGTACTGCTGGTGGATGGCCACGTGCTGTTCCGACCGCGTGATCATCGCCTGCACACACACACACACTCAATCAATCAAAATGGTATTTCTGTGGTGCAAATCCACATATGTTCTAAGTGCCTCACATAATGAAATATTGTAATATGATAATATTACAATATAAAACAAACACATAAACACAATCATGCATGCCCTTAAAATAATATAAAGTTATACATAATAACAATACCAGTGCAACACACACACTGGGGTAGACACCCCAGGATAACTGTTATTAAACTGTTTTAAAGGTGGAGACGTCATTTCTGATTCAGGATGCGTTAATACTGAGCCGGTCTGGGCTGTGTGACACAGCAGTAGTACCCATCTAAGGTTGACAGAGTTAAAATGCAATAGTGCATCATATGCTCAATCCAGCTGTTTTAAAAGCAGGACTTGGGGAACTTCTGGGATGCAGAATCAAGCTGAATACTTAGTGGCATCTTAAACGTAATTGCAATGAACAACAATTATGAAATTAAGAATGTAAATATTTGTGAATCTACAAAAATTTTTTTATGTGAATCAGTCCATCAATGTTCTGAAGGAGAAATGCTGTGTAAACTTGATGGCCAAGTGCTGCCTAGTTATAGAAATCAGTGAAAGTCAGAGATGCAACAAAATGTTTCAATACGAAGAAGTGCTGGTCCAAAATTAAGCACTTGTCCAACATTTCATAAAGACTTTACAGTCAGTGATTTACAAGAGTTTCAATCTGATGCAAGGCTTTCTTGTCAGGTTGGATTCTTTTGGGTGCTTCTTTAATGAATCAACACACTAGGGAGTTAATTCGCACTCAAAAGGACACACCTCTGGTGGAGTTTACATACCTTGTAGATACATGCATACCAGGTGAGAGTTACCATAGAAGACTCAGGTCTTTGTTGTGGTGCTTGTGTGATGTCTCTCGAGCACTAATTAACTCCCTTGTGTGTTGATTCTGCTCATGTGCTCCGGGCCTCATTCTGTTTCAGATTTGCCTCTTTACTGCCTTGTTTTGGTTGGTTGTTGTTTTTTTGTCAAGAAGAGAGCTTCAAGTGAAATCCAACAATACAAACGCAAGACTCATGGCTTCCGCGCCTTCTCTTGCTTTGGACCCCACATTTGGAATTCACTCCCACAAGACCTTAGACACTGCTCAACCCTGTCATCTTTTAAAGCCAAACTGAAAACCTTCCTCTTCTCACAGTATTTCCATCCTAACTAATATTAGTACCCAGTTTCTGCTACAGTCAGTGTGTGTGTGTGTGTGTGTGTGTGTGTGTGTGTGTGTGTGTGTGTGGTGTGTGTGTGTGTATGCACTTTGTTTAAATAATACTTTATGTAAATTGTTTTGGTAGAACTATGCTCTGCATGTGTATAGAATATCATATTTAGGTTAATATGTATCATGTGAGTGCTCAGGGCGTTGACGAGCGCATGATAAATGTACATCATTATTATTAAGTGATGGCAATGGTTATTTTAATAACTAAATCTACACTGTCAAAGGAGAAGGAGCGAGCGTATACCTTGGCATCAGAGGCCAGTTTCTCATAGCGTGAACTGATGCTGGTGATGAAGGAGGCCACATCGGAGTTAGACGTGCTCTGCAAAACACCCTGCGCTTTCTCCACCACAGAGTCCACTAGACGCTGGTGAGACGAGATGTCTTGTAGCACAGACTGCAACACAATCACCAACACTCAACACTTCGTCCACACTCAAAAACAAAACAAACAAGCTGAAAGGGCCAAAATTTAGAGGGACAAACAAGAACTCATCTGAAATTCCAAGACTGGTTGTATGCAAGATGAGAAGTTAAAAATTACTTACTCTGTCCTGTACAGGAATTGTCTGCTTTTTTATTTCAAACTGAAAAGCAGCAGGTTTAGTTTCTATAGCTCACCCAAGTTAGCTAGCACTGAACAATTATACATGTATGTTATTTTCAGCCAATTTGCAAAATCAGTGGGAAAACTTGGCATCACAAATTCTGCAATCATCACCATAAAAGACTAGTAACATGTCATCATCAGCCAATTTGCAAAACCAGTGGGAAATTTGGCATCACAGATGTTGCAAATCATCACCATAAATGCTACCTTTAGACAATTTGCAAAATCAGTGGTAAAACTTGGCAGTGCAATCATTGCCATAAAAGACTTGACACAGTAACATCACTCACTCGATAGTTCTGTAGCTGCTGCCTCTTCTCCTGCAGGGTGTTTCTCAGATCCATGTCTGCCCTCAGAGCGGCCTCCGTGTCACTCATCCAGCGGGTCAGGGAGTCCTGGCCATCCACATAGGACGTCCACTGCATCAGGAATGCATCCACTCGGCGCTGTGCCTCGTTCAGGCCGTTGAACAGCCGTTCCCAGTCTTCCTTGGCACGACGCAGGTCCTGGCGAACTTTCTCGCGGCCTGTTGCGGCTGTGTCTGGGTAAAGCTTTTCTCCAGACTCGATCGACCCGTTCAGTCTTTGCAAGCCATGTTCCTTCTCGGAGAACAGCATCTACGAGCAGAAAATGGTTACCATTTCCTTGAAGGCGTCAGAAAGCTAAAGCAGCATGGTTAAAATTGGGGGTTCACAAGTACTAAACTTTTTTTAATCAAAATACTTGCCAGACACACAAAGAACACTATTTACAAACAGCAAGACAAGACCCATCCTCACAAAATGACCGGAGATAAAGCTGTGGGAGAGAACAATAAAAAAAGAAGAAGTAAAAAATAGATTAAAAAAAAAAAAAAATTGTAATAAAGATGAGACTGATAATGCATTCCTAAAAGAAAATTTAAATGGTGCACCACACAACCGATCTGGGTGGCATCTACATGACAGAGACAAAAAATACAAAAGATGGAAAGAGAGACAAAGCCAAAAGATGGAGAGACAAATCCAAAAGACTGAAAGAGAGACTAATCCAAAAGACTGAAAGAGACGGATCCAAAAGACTGAAAGAGAGACAAATCCAACAGACTGAAAGAGAGACAAATCCAAAAGACTGAAAGAGACAGATCCAAAAGACTGAAAGAGAGACAAATCCAAAAGACTGAAAGAGAGACAAATCCAAAAGACAAAAGACTGAAAGAGCTAAATCCATAAGACTAAAAGAGAGGAAAATCCAAAAGACTGAAAGAGAGACAAATCAACAGGACAGAAAGAGAGACAAATCCAAGAGACAAATCCAAAAGACTGAAAGAGAGACAAATCCAAAAGACTGAAAGAGACAAATCCAAAAGACTGAAAGAGACAAATCCAAAAGACCGAATGAAAGACAAACCCAAAAGACTGAAAGAGAGACAAATCCAAAAGACTGAATGTAAGACAAATCCAAAAGACCGAATGAAAGAGAGAGTGTGTGCATAGTGGGTTGCAGCCTACCTGGATCATGGCCCTCTTCTCCTCCATGGACTCCTGGTCGCCCACAGACTGTGAGCACTGCTCGAGTTTCTGCGTGGCCTGCAGGATCCAGTCGTTGTACTCTGCCAGTCGGTTGTCAAACACCTGGTGGTCGGCCACGTATTTCTCCCACTTGGAGATCAGGTCCTGCACACAGCCAATGACAAATGAAGCGGGGGGTACTGTGTTTTATGCATGTTTTCAACCTGGACTTCAAAGGCCTATTTGAAGTTCAGTGTGCAACCAAGTGTAGAATGCATTTGCCAGCTGCGACTCTTCCACGGGGTGCTACGGTTTCATTGTTGGACTTTGAAAGAAAAGAAAAAAATCCATACCTTTCTTTTTCCCTCTGAATCAAGATTCCTCAGGATTTGTGTTGACAGAAGACCCATTTTTCATACAAAAAGACGAGATTAAAAGCTCATTTTGTTTTTCAGTATGACAGAATAGACTGGGAATGCACTGTACAATGTTGACTGCCAGCTACAAAGTTACCTTGGTGAGAGACAGCAGACCCTGGTAGCGGTTGGTGAGCTGAGTAACCTGGGTGGAGAGTCGCACATCAGAACTGGTGTGCATCAGGTTCTGAGCCTCGTCCGTAAACTGGTCAATGATGGGTTGGTGGGACAGGATCTCCTCGCGTTGTTTCTGGAACATGGAAACAAGAAGAAATGAGGCGCTCACTCAGAGGTAATGGAGACGTTCAACTATTTCAAAGAAGTTTGGTGAGTAAGCAGTAAGATGTTAAACCTCATTTTGTTGGCAACAACAAACTTTTGCAGCGGGCAGAGAAATGGTTTAACAGCGGCCCATTGAACTACAATCTTTGAAAATACTGGTTCTTATGTGGCTGAAAAACACTTGGTCAGGAAAATCCTACTGAGATTGATGAAGTATAATGCTAAGAAGAGTTGAAACAACATGTAAAAATAACTTAATCAAAATATGTGCATGTTAAGTTATTCCTAACCCATATCGGGAATTCACCAGCACATATTAATGTATTACATCCTCCTCCTCCCAAATACACACGCACGCACGCACGCACACACACACACACGCACACAAGCACGCACAAGTTAAAAAACAAGATCATCTCTCAAAAACAAACCATCACCAACAAATGACATAAACCATTATCACCACCCCCAGCAACCACAGCCTACCCTGACCCAACCCTGAGCACCGCACACATTCTCACCTTGAACTTTTCCACCTGCGCCTGCTTCTCCTTTAGTGTGTTCTTCAGCTCGTGGTTCTTGACACTGTTCTCCATGTTCTTCAGCCACTCCGTGCACTCCTCAAACTTGCTCTCGAAGCTGCCCCACTGAACCATTGTCTGGTCCAGGGCGTGCTCTGCTGAGATCATCTGGCTGCGGTAGTCGTCCCACTCCCGCTGCAGGTGGTCCACCTCGCGACGAAGGACGTCCTGACCTTGGGGTGAGGTGTTCTTAGCCGTCTTGGCAGCAAGGTCAACGACAGATTTCAATTTGCGCTCACCTTCTGCCAGACCTGTGCTGAACTCCTGTGGATTGGAATGCATTCCAATGTATTAGAATACACTGATATTTTGGACATATTCCTTTGTCATGCTGAGAACGCTAATTAATGTTTGTTGTTGCTGTTGTTGGTTTTCAGTGTTTGTTCAGTTGATTGCATGTTTTCTTCTATCATTTTTTTTCCCTTCTTCTGCACATTTGCTTTTTGTCTCTCCTAACAAAATGTCTGAATCGACTGTTTATCATCAAATCTCACAGTTTAAAAACAAAATGGTGTGTGCACATTAAATGTCTCAGTACAACAGGAAAAAAACCTTTCATTCTATAGACTTCCAGCAATATGAAAACCACTCCCTAAAGGTAAAAATGTCAGACACAGTGACAAAATAATTATGACTGTTCAAACAAGAGAGGAAAAAAAAGTGTATATTTAAAATCTCTCTGTTCAGTCTTTTTACAACTGTACTTCACATTTATCCCCTCCCCCCAAGTGCACAAGGACTGCAATGATAAGACACATGTTCTATATATATATATATATATATATACACACACATACACGTCAACATCAGCACCAACATCAAGAACACTACTCCAATCACCACCTCCAGCAACACCCACCTTGAGGCGTTCTCGCTTGGCCTGCAGAGACATCTTGTCGCCGGAGCGGTCCGCGCACATGTCCAGCTTCTCCCTGGAGGCGTTGAGCCAGTCCTGGAAGTCGTGGCTGGCGTCCTGGTACTGCTGGTGCTCCTTCATGGCGTGCTCAAAGCGGTCCAGCACCGACTTGGACAGCTCGCAGATCTTCTCGTACTTGCTGTGCAGCTCCCCCACAAACTTGTTGACCTTGGCGGAGGGTGTGGCCTTGGTCAGGGCCTGCGCCTTCTCGCCCAGGTTCTCGATGATGTGCTTGCGGGACAGGATGTCTTGGTGGAGCACCTGTTGAAAAGAAAGATGAATGACTCAATCGGCTGTAATGGGAGCCTCTGTGAAAGCAATGATCCAATTGTGAAGTGAAAGAATAAAGAAAGACCAAATCTTGCACGCTTGCACATGAAGGTAGCTGTCAATTCCACATACTCAATAAGTTTCTTGAACAGGTATGAAATAAAATCTTGCATACTTGCATGTAAAGGTAGCTGTCAGTGCCACATGTTGAACAAGTATGAAATAAAATCTTGCATACTTGCATGTAAAGGTAGCTGTCAATGCCACATGTTGAACAAGTATGAAATAAAATCTTGCATACTTGCATGTAAAGGTAGCTGTCAATGCCACATGTTGAATAGGTATGAAATAAAATCTTGCATACTTGCATGTAAAGGTGGCTGTCAATGCCACATGTTCGACAAGTATGAAATAAAATCTTGCATACTTGCATGTGAAGGTAGCTGTGACTGCTGCATGTTTGAACAAGGGTAATAACATGCGGCAATCACAACTACCCTTTCATGAAAGCATGCAAGACTATTTTGTTTCCCACTTTTGTGAAACAGTCATGCTAACCAGGCTAGAAGCCGTTTCATTTACCCCTTAAAACCAGGATTTTATCATTCCCAGCCAGCATCCTCAGAATTTTTTCTCTCCAAACTACACATGCCAAGACCCTATTTTCAGATCTTGTGTTTTTTGTTTGTTTAGCACATCAATGTTGGGCTTTTATTCAGAAGAACATGTATCCATCCTTCACAATTTATACACTTTCACACTCACTCACTTCTTTGATATGGAGTTACATACGGTAGTTTCATCATTATACACCCCCCCCCCCCACCACCCCAACACAGAGGGAGCGAGAGAGAAAGGATGGTTGCGTAGTGGACTAGTTTAACAATCCACAGACCTTGTGGTTTTGTAGCTGGGCTTTTTTCTCTGGCAGTGTGGCCTTGAGCTCAGCATCCTGCTTGAGCTTGACCTCCACATCCAGCAGCCACTTGTGGAAAGCGTCAAAGTTCTCGTCGTAGGACGACCACTGGGTCAGGTTCATGTCCAGCTTGCGCTGCGTCTCAGACACCTCGTCGCACATCAGGTCCCATTGCTCACGGAGAGATCTGGAGACAATGCAAAAACTGTCAGCGACTGGAGCACAGAACAAGGTATTTCACAGCTGTGGACACACCAGCTCTAGTGGTGTGTTACTTGACAGCTGGGTTGACCACATTACACTAAAAGAATTACAAGATACATGACAACTTTATTAATCCACTGCGGAAATTACTCGGTCTGCCATGAAATGTATTATATAATAAAACACTGCACCAACAACACATGTACTCACTCTTCCAAACTGCAATCCACTCACACAAACAGCTGCCTACCATTCACTCCCGCACATTCCTCCATTTTATCCCAACCTCATCGTCCCCGCATCCCCATCTCTAGCTGCTGGGTGTTGTGTTTATCTGCCTGCTTGTTGATTGTGCGTCTGAATGGCATAGTTCTTTGATATTTTACACCCAATCAACTGCAAGGGTCATGTCAAAAGAAAAAATGCACCAAAGAGCTGATTCCATGTTCATAACATGCTTTATGTAGGAGAGGACTGGGGGTAAATTCCCCAAGACAAATTTAATTAAAAAGGAGCAAATCTTTGCCATCAGAGAAGCCTGCATCGTTCTAAAATGTATTTCATCCACACAATAAAAGAGAGACAAAGATGGCATTAAAAAAAAATCTGCTGCATTAGAAAAAGAGTTCTGGCCAGCAACTGTACAGCCAGCTATATGCAATTCTTATTCACAAGTATTTGCCCTTGTTTTAGTTTTCTTTTGAATACTTCACTGCCCCTTCCCCCCCCCCCTCCGCCCTCCCCATTGAAAACTGAGTTTTACCCCCTATGGAAAGCCAGCTGTGACAGAGCTGCAACACCCAGCTGTGGCAGAGCAGCACTACCCAGCCGACCAATCCATTGCAACAGGGGCTTGTGAAACAGTGTTTACCTGAGCTCCTGTCTGATGATGTCTCTGCCCTCAGAGGCCGTGTTGGGGTACAAGCGCTCGCCACTCTCTGTGGTCTGGTGGATCATGCTGGCGCCTTCGTCCCTCTCTGCCGTCAACTCCTGCAACAGTCAGTGCGTACACACATCATTAAACTGTCCTTTTTGTTCCCCAAATCCCTTTTCTTTTCTATGCATAGTTACTGGAAGCGCTTACTAGAAGAAGAAAAAAGCCTCTGTTTTGTAGACTGAGGAACAACGATCACTGAGATGGTGACTGAAGGACCTTTAACACAGGATTCTATCTCAAAACATCAGCCTCCTATTTCTGCTTAATAGCCTCCTAAATCTCCTTTCGTCTCTGTTTATCCTGCTTGTCCTTTCTTTTCCACAGTTACTTCATGGTGGTTCTTCACAGGGTGGGGTAATGTAGGACAGCATACTACAGCTTGATGGCAGAAAATCAAGCCTACACTGATGATATGGCAGGTGAGTAAGCACCAATGCACTGAAGATGTGTTCTGCAAATCTGTCTTGGATAAATCGTCTTTTTGTCTGGTGTATTATATATATGCTCTACATTTCAAGCAGAAAACAAGAAACTATTACACTTTAAGAGTTCTTTCCCACAAAAGATAGAGCAAATGGACTACCTGATGTTTTCAACGTTTGCCCTGCCTCCCCACCCCTGTTCCACATGACAAATTTCTTCACTGCTGCTGTAATCATTCCCCAGTTTCATTAAAGCACTTTACAGCAAACATCTGCCTTGTACACTCCCTGGGCCAATCCTGCCACCTTCTTTCCTGTCCTTCCCAACTTAGAATTGAAGCCCACCTGCAGTTTGATGAGTCTGTCCTCCACATCCTGTTTGTCACCAGCCAGGTCTCCGCAGATCTGAAGACGCTTGCGGAGGGTTGCCACCCACTCCACGCACTGGGCGTAATTGTTCTGGTAGACAGCATGATCCTCCACAAATTCCTGCCATCGCCCAATCACATCCTGCAACACACCACCAAGTTCCACTGTTTAAGCCACCTATTAACTCCTCGATCACCCCTTTAGCTAAACACACCATGACCATTAACAAGCAGCAAGTTCCACTGTCTTTAAGCCACCTATTAACTCCTCGTTCACCCCTTTAGCTAAACACACCATGACCATTAACAAGTACTGTAGAGAAACTGATAATCTAAGCGTCAGTCTTCCAACACATTAAGTTAGTCCAAATAGTGCTGTCAAATAAATCACTCATGCCAGGCCTGCTCATTTTGATTGTCTCTAGCCAAAACAATGCTCTTTTTGCCTAATCAACACAATTTCAGAATTCACAAACAAATGCTTTGGGAATTTATAACATAACACTTGAACAATGAGTCAGCAAGTGATGTATGCTCAAGTGTGCCAGTGTGTGTGTGTGTGTGTGTGTGTGTGTGTGTGTGTGTGTGTGTGTGTGTGTGTGTGTGTGTGTGTGTGTGTGTGTGTGTGTGAGTGAGGGTGCATGTGTGCGTGCATGCACTTAGAATAATCTCTACAGACAAGATTTTGCGCTTCATAAATACTTTAATCATTATTATGTACATGAGATGTGTTATACACAGAAAATATGAAGCACTAAATGCTGAAGGGTTAGTTGTTGGGTTTTTTGTTGGGTTTTTTTGTTGTTGTTTTTTAAATGCACTCGGCATGAATCAT
The DNA here is from genome assembly GCA_018857735.1 of Alviniconcha marisindica. NCBI lineage: Eukaryota > Metazoa > Mollusca > Gastropoda > Provannidae > Alviniconcha > Alviniconcha marisindica. Next base: position 215,196 of record JABMCL010001084.1, on the reverse strand, counting down.
GGCATCCAGATCAGCAAAGTTAACCCCACACACAAATCCGTCGCTGGCACAGGGCCTGGCACTGATTCACAAAGACAGAGAGATGCCAACAACATTCAAGCTGCCATCACTTACCCTGGCTGTGTTTTTCACAGCCTCGTACTTGGAGACGAGCTGACTGCTGTAGTTGTTGAGTCGAGCGTCTGAGCCCTGCACCTGCGCTGCCATGCTCTGCAGCTCGTCAAACTGGCCCTGCTTGCTGGCAATCTGCTGCTGCAAGGCCTGAAGCACACACGCACAAAGCAAAAACATCAAACCTCTTGCAGAGTTGAAGAAAAGGATGATTTTCTCTTCCTTCCCCCCCCCCCCCCCTTATCATAGCTATACTTAAACATAGTGCTTTTCAATAACACTTGGACTCCCTATTCCCCCAACCAAAGCATCTGTCCGGTTACTGATTGATGAAAAGATTTTCAACCTTAACCAGTTGCAACCATCTCTTTTAATTACTGTTCCGCAAACCCTCCCCACCCTCAATCCAAAACAGAATGAAGTCCAGGGCACTCGTGCAGAATCAACACACAAGGGAGTTTAGCTAGACTTCGACACTCCTCTGGTGGAGTTTATGTGCCTTATATTTACTGGCATCCCAGGTGAGAGTTACTGTAGGTGACTCAGGTCTTCATAGTTGTGTTTGTGTGACGTCTTTCGAGTGCTAATTAACTCCCTTGTGTGTTGATCCTCCCCACCCCCACATTTGTTAAGAGGCACCAACAGATCATCATGCAAAAAGAAAAGAAGAAAAAACAAACAAATCCCATACCTTGAACTTCTCCACTTGGGCCTGCTTCTCGGGCAGCGTGGACTTCAGTTCGTAGTCCTTCAGCTGGGACTCGGTTTCCCGGAGCCAGCGGCTGAGGCCCTCGCAGGAGACGTCGTAGGTCTCCAGGGCCTTGATGGCGTGCACCAGACTGGTCTGGGTGTCCTTCATGCGCTTGCCCAGCGTGTCCCACTCCTGCTGCAGGGCGTCCAGCTCCCGCCGGATGTTGGCCTGGCCCTGGGGGGAGGTCTGGGCCAGCGTCTTCTCACAGTGCTGCTGCGCTGCCTTCAGCTTGGCCTCCCCTTCCCGCAGCGTGTTCATCAGGTCCTGGAGGAAACAAGCAACACAACTGTTATTGTTTTTGTTTTTATTAATTCGTTTAAAACATCAGGCTCAGAGCCCTTCAGAATCCTCTAGATGCAGCTTTTTGGGGGGGTAATTTCAGTAAGATCACACATGTACACATGCATACACACACACACACACACACACACTTGTACTAAAACACACACACAAACACGCACCCACCCTCACACACACAGATGCATCCACCCTACCATCCACCCACGCCCACCCACATCCACACTCCCACCCACACCCATGCGCACACACACACACACACACACACACACACACAAAAGTATTGTTGATTTTGGACAGAACTGTCTTTCACAGTCAAGCAGATCTTTAAAACACACTCTCCTGTGGAACATGCAACCTTGGTTCTTCATCTCAAGACCGAGACCATCACCCGAGACTAACAAGCAAGGCAACTACCAGAAACTAGATTTAATCCAGCAACCCTTCAATCCCAAATCCAATTTCATAAACCACTCAGCCAGCACGCCAGTGAAAGACGAGAGCTTAAAGAGCTTAATCACCCACCTGCAGCCTGTCCAGTCTGTTCTGCAGGGACTGTCGATCACCACCAGCCTCTGCACACACGGCCAGGCGATCGTGGGCAGCGGACATCCAGTCTCGACAGCCCTGCACAGCGTCCTGGTAAGCCTGGTGCTGCTCCACTCCAGCCTCGGCATGACGCACTTGAGCCTGGCAGGGCACAAAGGTTGCCAAGAACACATGGGTTAGTTGTTAACAACAGAGCAGCAGTTTCATGTGGCACCAGCCATGAAACAACAGCGCATTAGGGGCACAACTTCAGCGGCTATTCAAAAATGTGCTACAAAAAGCTACAGTCACCCATTTACAAGCACAAGCAACAGGAGTGCAGTGAGACTGTTCGAGAGTAGAGAATAGTGCTATATTAAAGTGATCAACAACAACAAATTAATAGAGATGGTACAACACTGGGCAAGGACCAGACACCTTTTTCACAGTGTAACCTCCTAAGCTAATTGTTTCTGCAGTGTAACCTCCTAGATGAGTCAGGACTACACTCAGCAGCGAGTAAACAAGGCCATGTCACTGAAGCATAAAACAACTGCTTACGGGACCTTGACAAGGAAGACAATGACGGCCATCCCTGGTAATTTCCTGTATTTGATGAGTAAAAGAATTGGCAACCAGACATACTAGCTATTATTTTGTTTGACCAGTTCTAAGAAACAAATTAAAAAAGAATCAAATTAAAAAATAAACACAGCACAAAGAGAGTGTGTGCATAAGTGCATGCATGTGTGTGTGTGTGTGTTCTAGACAGAGAAGGGAGCAGCATGGTTGCTAGCAGAGCTCTAGTAGCAGCATAAACGGCCAAGTATCTGTCAGAGTGAGAGTCAATGACATACATACCTGCGCCTTGCTGCAGAGACTGTTGTACTTGGTGTTGAGCTGCCGGAGTCTGTTCTGGACCTGGGCAGAGGCCAGTGCCGTCCCCTTGTCACTGATGCTGTCCATCATGGTCTGGTGGGACAGGATGTCCTGGCATCGCGTCTGTCAACGTGCAAACACCAGAGTTCAGCACATGGCCAGCAGTTCTACAGTAGCAAGACAGTCTACAGGCTTACGACGGCAAAAGAAAAATCTTAAAAAATACTCAAGATTAGTGCAAAGTGTTTGTTTTCTTCCAGAAGAGGGCAAAATAATTCTTATCTTAGGTACAACTGTCTGCAGGACATTTTTTTCAAGTACCAAAGATGCTCTCTACGTGAAGTTCTCCAGCTTTGGACCTGTGTGCGGCTGTTTTCATCCCCACCAAAGTACCTGACAGCTTTAACCGCTGAATGAAGAAAGGCTTTAGACCTTGTGAATACTGATCTTGCCAGATGAAGCATCGTGAGCAACGGCTATACACTTTCACCTGAAATAAATTACGATTTTCTTCTGCAAATTACCCTAATGTACCATACTGGGTCTGGCACATTCGTAAATGTTCATTCTACAAATACTATGACTGATCCACTGATATTATTTATCTCTGTCCATGTGGAGAGCAGATATGTATGTAACCAGCTGGTAAAAGGCAGACAGGCCCAAAACCACACAGATTTCACCTACAATTTGGTCAAAAGCAATGAAAGGGCATACACAATTTCACAGGGAAGAGTTCATCCACGGTGCAATGCTCAGCATCTGCAGCCCTTACCTTGAGGTGCTGGAGCTGAGCCTTCTTCTCCTGCAGCGTGCCTTTGAGTTCCGGTTCAGTTATGACCTGTGACTCTGTGTCGTGCACCCACTGCATCAGCTGGTCAAAGTTCTCGTCAAATGATGACCACTGCATGCGGCTGCTCTCCAGGGAGCGCTGGGTGTCGTTCAGTGAGTCGTTGAAGCTTTCCCAGCAGTCGCGCATGTTTCGCAGCTCGCGGCGGATCTCCTCACGTCCCTCATTGGAAGTGTTGGGGTAGAGCTTTTCACCCGACTCCAGCGCAGCATTGAACAGCGCCAAGCCTTGTTCCTTGTCTGCCAGGAGATCCTATGGGGGGGGGAAAAAAATTAAAGTATTTATAAAGCACAAAATCTTGCCTGTAGGGACTATTCTAAACACATACATGCACGCATGCACAAACACCCCGCACACATGAGCACACTGACTATACAAAACTTAATTTACACAGAACTTAAATACTGGAAAAAAAGAAGAAAACATTCATGCCAGAAACATTAAAAAAATAACCCTTTTTTTCATTGTGACTCTTCTTTGATAAAACTTCAACCAACATCATTTACATACAATGTAAAAGTGGGAAAACTGCAAGAATAGCCAACATAAAACATGCGACATGAGTGTGGACCCATCCACAAAAATCAGGGTTGCCACAATACAACTGAGGACAACACAACCTTTCACCAACACAGCGCAAACTGAGCCACCTACCTCGATAATCGCCAGCTTGACGTTGAGAGAGTCCTCGTCTCCTACCATGTCTGAGCAAGAGTCCAGCTGCTGTTGAGCCTTGGCCAGCCAGTCCACGCAGGCCTTGTGGCGGTGCAGGAAGTTCTCGTGGTCATCAATGTTCTTCTCCGAGTGCTCCACTTGTTCCTGTCACACAAGAGTCCACTCATGTTTTCTTCTTTTCTGTTTCCACACGTGCACCAGACATTCGACAGCTTTGTCTCCTTTTTTTCAACCGTGCACCAGACATTCAACAGCTTTTGTCTCCTTTTCTTCTTCTGCTACTTATCATTTGTTCTTGCCTCAACAAGTACAGTGAGTGTACCACTGCAGCAAGGATATATGCAAGATATAATGTCATATTCAGTACTGTGTGCACTGCTATCAGCCAACATGAGCATATGTACCAGTCAGTCAAAACACAAGGAGCAAGGATGGCAAGCTACAGCAGATTCACAAATTACAACCATCTGAAGTCTGATTTTTTGGAAGAAAACAAAAACAAACACCAACCAGATATGACCATAGTAGCTACATGATATTTTCTACTCGTCCAGCCTAATGCAGATTACTTAAAATTTCTCCACCGTTTACTGAACATGTCACGCTAGTTCCTTGCGATGTGCTTGGATGCACTACTTCCACGTCTCCTCCACTGTTCATCAGTTATCATCACTGTATGTTCAGTTATTGCCATCATGTGCACAAAGCAGCCTCGTCTTACTAATCCCCCTGACACGGGTGCTACCCTGGTGACCACCTGTACTCAAGGCTACAAATTAGTGGGCTCACATTAGGTGTAAGCGCTTTATGAATACTCTTTTACGTAACATTACAAATTCCTACCTTGACGGCAGAGGCAAGTGCCTGAAACCTGCTGAACAGCTGGTTGGCGTAGGAGGCTGTGCGCGTGTCTCCGCTGGATTGGGAGATCTTCTGTGCCATGTCACGCATGTTGTCAAACTCCTGTCGACGCGCCTGCACGGCATCTTCCAGCTCCTGTGGAGTGACAAAAAGGTATCAAAATGCACAGGTTGCTGACGATGAAGTGATGCTTTATAATGTCCTCAGATGTCAGCTGACATATTAGGGACAAGTTGTGACCGATGCCGAAGCATGATTCAATAATTCTTTACATCCACGGAAACCAGAAGGCTCGTTAGGACGGACAGCCCAGGACGGCCACCTCGATTCTCACACAGCTTGTGAACTATGACACAGGTTGTTCAGAGAAACCAGACCTTCGTCTATTTCCCTTTCCTGTTGTGGGGGGTGGTGTAGTTTCACATTTGAGTTATTACCCCAAATATAATCAGTTGAGTTGTTACCCCAAATATAATCATTTGAGTTGTTACCCCAAATATAATCAATTGAGTTATTCCCCCAAATATAATCAATTGAGTTATTACCCCAAATATAATCATTTGAGTTATTACCCCAAATATAATCATTTGAGTTATTACCCCAAACATGGGTTTCTGAAGTTGGGTTGCTTTTGCATGGGAAAGCCATTCTTCACAACACCTAATAAATTCCAAAATGAAAGTGGATTTTTATAGAATCCTGTCCAGACAAATATGCCTACTGCAATGGGTTCACAGATGTTTTGCCTGAAGCACAGGAGACCTCAGTTTGTGTGTGTGTGTGTGTGTGTGTGTGTGTGTGTGTGTGTGTGTGTGTGTGTGTGTGTGTGTGTGTTATTATTTTTGTTTTGGGGGGAAGCCTTGTTTGTTTATTGGCTGCTTCTCCAGTCCTTAGGAAAGCCATCTGCAGCATGTGAACTATTCAACTCCTAAGGTAAATTCAAAATGACAGGCAGGTGTGTTTTTTTTTTGTTTTTTTCTTTCTTTCTTTTTTCTCTCATCCAAAGAACCAGACATTAAGCCTGCCACTCTGAGACTAGGAAATGAGGGACAAAGGTTACTGCCTGCATCAGGATAAAACCCAACACCTCTAAGTCCCTCGCTTGGTATACAGTTCACTGGTCAGCCACTGATTAGTTACCACTGATCAGCCACCCTTCCTCCACGGATTAGTTACTTCCAGAAGTCTGACTAAAAAAAACACAACTCCAGCCTTCCTTCACCAACACACCTTGTACAGTGTCCACCATGACCCCCCCCCCTCCCCCCCCCACACAAATACTCAGATTCAGACTGCAAAGCACTTCACTCAGATGCAAACCCCCTCAACACAAATTCCTTTCAGATGAAATTCTAAGACAGCGAACAAAATATCCCTACTGTACACTGTTCTTGTAGTTCTACGTTAGGAAGAATGGTCCTAGTCACTTTGCGTAGCCATAGTCATGTCAGCTTGCTACTGGATAAGTTTATAAATACATCCAGAATTTCAAGCTCAGCTCCCCAATTCCGCCCGCAAGGCCAACAAAGATGCAAAGGGTAGAAAGCGTTGGTCTGACCTTAAAGAAGTCCATCTGATTTTTCTTGGACGCCAAGTCTGGCTTGAGCGTGGCTTCACCCCGCAAGCTGGCCTCGGTGTCTCTGAGCCACTGGGACAGCGACTCGTGGTGACTGTCGTACGCTTCCCACTGGTCCACAGAGCTCTCCAGCTTCTCTCTGAAGGAGAAAAAGATACAGACATGTGCAATCAAACCCATCGCTATTGCTGCTGAAATGGGAGAGACTGATCAAGAGACCTGATGTATATACACAACAAGAAGAAGTGTGCCATGCTACACTGTGGTTTTCCCTGGGAAAAGCTTTCAAATTTGTTGTCATGGACAGTTGGTCCGTGTCTGTATGTGCCCGAGCACTCATGCATGATGTGGTGTGTAAGATGTGCTATATACTGTGATGTAATGTCCTGTGATACGATGTACATGGTGGTGGTGGTGGGTGCATGAATGTGCATGCATTCATGTCTGTCTGCATTTACATCCAGCAAAATATCTGTCTGTGCATGTTGATCTCTTGGCACCTTCTTTGCTACCAAGCCACACACCAAAGAAAATCCTGCCGTCCCCCCCCCCCCCCCCCCCCCCACCAATCCCCTGACAACCCAGATGCCAGAACAGCAGGGCAATGTACGTACTGTGTCTGGTCCATCTGTCCCACCAGCGCGTTCCACTCCTTCTCCAGGTGCTTGTTCTGCTGCTCCAGCTCTGCCAGCTTGGCACGGGGCAGCACGTTGCGGGCAGCCTCAAGTCGCGCCTGGGCCTCCGCACGCTTGCGTTCACCCTCCTCCATGTTCTTGACCAAGTCCTGAGCACAGCAAGGGCACCGTCAGTCACAATGATCAGTGGTGTGCAACTACTGCATGTTCATACCTACCAATGCATTCTGTAATGTCATGTAATGTACAGTACATGTAACATTACATTATAATGTACATTCCATGTAACATTACATCACAAATGCATTTTGTAATGTAATGTTACATTACATCTAACAGTACATCACATTACATGTAACAGTACATTACAAATGCATTTTGTAATGTAATGTACATTATATATATTACATTACAAACATATTTTGTAACGTAATGTACATTACACGTAACATTACATTATAAATGCAATTTGTGGATGCTTGTCCTGCTTGTCCTGACTATAGGGATTCCCAAAATATTCCAAAGAAGAGAAATGCTTTAGCTAATACAGAGCTCAAGTGTTTTTTTAAGAAGACTGCATAACAAAACTTGCCAATGTCATGGAAGTGAATTATGTATATTGCAATTCATCTTGGAAAAAACATAACACACTGAAAGCACAGCCAAAACAAAAAGATGTTAAGTAAAGCTCTGGACATGATTTCTGCACGTGTAATGCATCATAAACAAAACAACAAATATTATAACAAAGTATTATTTGGAAGTGCCATTTTCTTTCAAACTGCATAATTCCTGCACTCTTTTCAAACCAGACTGTGGTCTCTGTAAAAAAAAAAGTTTTTAAATGCAAGTCTTCTTTTACTACCCAACAAAAAAAGCTATTTTTCATAAAAGGCAACAAGTCTTTGTTCTCCAACAATACAAACAAAACCAAAAGTCTTGATATCAGCCCAGTTCAGTTCAAGCAACCCATACGCACTGTACCATGTCTCTCAAATGTTTCTCCCTACTGCCTGCATCAGGATCCAACCCAACACCTCTCAGTCCCTTGCCTGGTATCCAGTTCACTGATCAGCCACCCCTCCTCCACAGATTATAGTTACTTCCAGAAGTCTGACCCGAAAAACCTCCGGCCTTCCTTCACCAACACACCTTACACACAATGACCCCCCTCCCCCCACCCAGGTTCGTATCATTGTTTCATGAGTGAAAGCTTGCAATGCTCTCACCCCATCAACCTACCTTCATGGTGGACAGCTTGGCCTCCACACTGTAGCGATCCCCGCCAATGTCACCACACCATGCCACCTTCTCCCTGGCGGCCGCTAGCCAGCGCGCATTCTGCTGCTGGGCATCCTGGCAGTGCTGCTCCAGCGCTCCCACCAGCGTGTCGTCGATGCGCTCAGCCCGGCCCACCAATGATTCAAACTTCTTGGCCAGAACGTTGGCGTCTTTGGCCAGGCTGGACATCTCCACGGAGGGGTACTTGCTCAGCAAGGTGGAGGTCTTGTCCTGTATGGCTGCGATCTTCTTCTTGTGGGAGGCCAGCTCCTCTTGCAGGTTCTGTTGAAGAATTGCAAGGAGACTGCTTAATCTTGAAGCACTTTCACTACAAAGTGTTCCCCTGTCATGAGCAAAATTAAGATGAATGTTCTCTTCAAAAGTGATCCCTATACCCTGCATGAGCCCACTGGCTGTCCTAGGAATGTGCTACAGTCTTTCTATCACCTGCCCCAGGAATCTGCTAGATTTCTATCACCTGCCCCAGAAATCTGCTAGACTTTCTATCACCTGCCCCAGAAACCTGCTAGTCTTTCTATCATCTGCCCCAGGAATCTGCTAGTCTTTCTATCACCTGCCCCAGGAATCTGCTAGTCTATCACCTGCCCCAGGAAGCTGCTAGTCTATCACCTGCCCCAGGAATCTGCTAGTCTATCACCTGCCCCAGGAATCTGCTAGTCTATCGCCTGCCCCAGGAATCTGCTAGTCTACCACCTGCCCCAGGAAGCTGCTAGTCTTTCTATCACCTGCCCCAGGAATCTGCTAGTCTATCACCTGCCCCAGGAATCTGCTAGTCTATCGCCTGCCCCAGGAATCTGCTAGTCTACCACCTGCCCCAGGAAGCTGCTAGTCTTTCTATCACCTGCCCCAGGAATCTCCACAAGCCTGTCTAATTTCAGTCTCAAAATTAAATCCTCCCATGATCTGATCCTCTCATGATCTGTCATCTCGTGCATACCAGACTTTGAAAATTATGCTTTGCAAGTAACCACAAAGGTAGTCTATACATTTTGGAGCACTGACAGTGACGTCAACGCTACGTTTCATCAATGCTTTCTCTTGATGTTGGCTTGAAAGTCTTGGTTTCATTCCTTCATGGCGGTCTTAATGTTTCTGTTTAAAGGTCCAGTGCTATGTCTTTGTTTGCAACTTGTAATTTTCACTCATCTAAAAAAACAAATTAAGCACAGATTATACAAAACACATTCTCACCTTGCAGTCTCCCAGCCTCTTAATGAGGTCAGCATCTTCCCCAGAGATGTCATCACAGCGGGACAGCAAGTCCTTTAGATGGTTCATCCACTCCGTCTCGTCCTGCATGGCTTGCTGAAGTTGCTGCTGCTCCTCTGAGAAGTCTGACATGGTTGCGGACAGCTGGTTGGCCAGCGCGGTGGCACGTTCAAATTTCTCTTCAATATCCCTCTGGGCATCCTCGAGGGCTGGAATGTTCTGACCGTGGTTCAGCTCACGCAGGTCATTGATCTTTTGCGACACCTCAGCCATCACCTCCGCAAAGTAGGGAGCTTCCTCCTGCAAACAGAGTAAGTAGGTAAGTAAGTTGGTGTTTCAAGCCCAGTCAACCGGTACGGTTGTATCAGGGTGATCCTGCAAACAGAAATCAAAATAAAGCAACACAAACCAAATGCAGGGGGAGGTCATTGTTGCACAAAACAAAATCATTCTTCTTTCAATTAATTCAAACATGGAGGTAATACTGAGCCGCCATTAAAGCATATACAAACCCTTTGAAATCCCTGAACAAATACACAAAATAAGTAGGTTTCTAAAGCATCATGCACTCTATCATCTGATTTCCAACTATTGTTTAAATAGTCTCATGTCAGCGTCAGTGTCAAACACACAAGATGATGGGTTTGCGACACAAAACGTTTCTACCAAAAGAAGACAACAAGACCAAAATGTAGTGGTTGGCAGCTCTCTCTCTTCTTTACTGTTCTTTATAAAATAAGCATTGACTTCTGTTTTCTTTTCCAGTACTAATCATATGAATTGATCAGAGGTTTTACTGCTTTATTTGCTGGTTGCATGCTCATAATGTATAACTGAGTGCTGTATGCTTGTGTGCATCTGGCACTTTGAACACGCTATGTTTTGTGTGGAAATTCTCATGTATCAAAATTTCACTCATTCATGCCTATATGTATATAAATGGTGCCTGTAATTTTATATTTACTCATCAGTAGCTTAGCAAGGACTAGTTGTTAGCCAGGTTTTGGACTAAACCTAAACTACAATCCTTGTAAAATAAAGTTTTCAAGTTCAAGTTCTCTCTCTCTCTCTCTCTCTCTCTCACACACACACACACACACACACACACACACACACACACACACACAATGACATGATTATACACTGACTCACCCAAACCCCTCCCGCCCAGCATTTAAAAACAAAAAGAAGGAAAGTATACCTTGAACTTGGTGAGCCTGGACTCGATGCTGACAGCGTCATCAAAGTGGCGAGTGCTCTCGTCCAGCTTGCTGAGCATGCTGGTGACCCAGGCGTTGACTTCGTCCTTGCCGGTGCCCACCTGGTCCCAGCACACCAGCTGAGCCTCCAGGTTCTCCTTGTGCTCGTCAATCACCTGCACACACCCGTCACTCATGCTGTGGACGATCACTTTTTTTATATGGCATTATTCTCTCTCTCTCTCTCTCTTTCAAGCAGACGCACTGCACTCGTGTTGCATGTCATTCTGAAGGAGTGATTGCAGCCTTTAATAGTGCGTTTTGGAATCTCCACCAAAGTGGTGTGCTTACAGCACTGCTTGGCTATTATTAACGATCATATTTTGTTTTCAATGTAAGGAGTACACATGTTGGGTTTTTTGTTTGTTTTGGTTTCAGTTGTTGTGTGTTGTTGTTGTTGTTGTGTGTGTGTGTGTGTGTATTTGTGTGTGTGTGTGTGTGTGTGTGTGTGTGTGTGTGTGTGTGTGTGTTTTGGGGGGGATGAATAGTATATGTGACTGTTTTCAATTCCCACAACTTATCTTCTATCACGACTGCACAGTGCTGAGTGGCTACCTGATTTCAAACAGTGTTCTGTAGGAGTACTTTACTACCATCACAATTGCTGGCCAAACCAAAGTACACTGAGAATAGCCAGCTGTACAGTACCTTGTTGGCCGTCTCCCAATTGAGGTTGATTTCATCCAGGTCCTGTTCCATGACCCTGGGGTTGAAGTTGGGCACCTTGCGCAGTTCTTCCAGCAGCTGTACGCCCTTGCTGTTCATGTGGTCCAGCTGGGTCTGGTTGGCGTGCAGCTCAAACTCCGCATTCTGTGCACAAAATCAAACACCACACAGTAGAACATGCATGAGGTGATGTCCTGCTCAGGACAAAGTGATTCAAGTGTCCCTTCGCAGGTGATGATTCATGTCCCTTCACAGGTGACATTCTGCTCAGGACAATGTGATTAAACTGTCCCTTCATAGGTGACATTCAGCTCAGAACAAAGTGATTCAAGTGTCCCTTCGCAGGTGATGATTCATGTCCCTTCATAGGTGACATTCTGCTCAGGACAAAGTGATTCAACTGTCCCTTCATAGGTGACATTCTGCTCAGGACAAAGTGATTCAACTGTCATCCCTTCATATTTTTCTAGGGTGAATTTCTTTGAGAGAGACGTAATTTTGATGTTCCAGGCATTTTTCTTGAGGGATTTCTGCAGTATTTATGCAAGCCTTCATGTTAAAGCAGAACACAACTGCATCTGGCAGTACAAATTTAAGCAGAAGGCAAAATGAAAACAGTTTCCTTCAAGGCTCCATTACAAGTTCATGTATTGACCGTTAAAAAAAAGAGAAGAAAAAAAAAAGAAGGGCAAAATGTGACCTAATGACCAGTTACAGATATGGAAAATGTTACACAAAGAAACTTCTTTCTTTCAAAACAACCATCCCCCGACAAGAAACAGAACCTTAGATAGATCAGTACATCCTGTTCAGACCACATCAGGAAAAATGTGCCCACCACCACTGCCAAAAGAGACAAGCCAGACAAACCTTGTGTTGATCCAGGGATCGCTTGACGTCGGCCTGGTTGCTGAAGGCAATATCCTGTGCGACGAGGGGAGTAACGTCCTCAAGGATTCTGCCCACGCCCTGCTTGGCGTCGTTGTAAGCCTGCCAGAGGTTGGCCACTCCGCTGTAGTACTGGTGCTGCTCTGCCAGCTTGCTCTGCACTCTTTCCCATACCTCATTCACCTGCAACACACCAACATTATTATTATTGATAGTGCACCTTTTCCCACACCTCATTCACCTGTAACACACCCAAATTAGTATTAGTATTATTTATACCTTTTTTTATAATACTGTTCTCTACTCTCAAGCACACTCGTTGCACTTCTATCTCATGCAACTCTGAATGAGTGACTGCATCCTTTTATAGCATGTTTAAAATTAAAAAAATCCATCGAAGCAGTGTACTGACAGCGCTGTTTGGTTGTTACATGGCTGAGGCCACATGAAACTGCACGAGTACAAAATTAGCGTTTGATTCCAGGGCAAAAAAAAAAAAAAGACCACTTCACCAATCAAGCAACCATTACTATACCAAGACATTCTGGGATCCTGAAGCCAGCTAGGGTTTGGCAGAGTTCACACCTTTCTCCCATATGCAGAACACAAGATGCTGATGCATATAAAATTAAAAACACAGTGGTCTTCCTAAGCACCTTCCTGTCCCTTGCATGCAGGTTCTTATAAATACCTTGTATAGAAATAAAAGCAGCTGGCTACAGCAATAAATTCTTTTCTGTATCTAGCCGAGTTCTTCGCTGTCTTTCGTGTTCTTGTTTCCAACTGATGTGACTTGTCTCACCTGTGCCAGCTGTGACTGAATCTGCGCCGACTTGGAAGGGTCTGCGTGCATGATCTGTCGGCCCAGCTCACGCAGCTGTTCGTACTCTGGGTTGCGGGCAAACACATCGTCACGGATGTCCTGAACAACACGGTAAAACAAAACATCCTGTCAGACATGTTGATGGTGTTAAAGGTTGAATAAAAAATCAAGCTTCTCTGTTTCAATTAATATGTATCTGTAATTGTAATGGGGGGGGGGGGGGGGGGAGGGGGGAATGCCTGAAAAGTCTTTGAAACAACACACAAACAACACAGATTTGCACAGAAAGAAAGGAAATTTGAAGCACTGAAAGGTGTCAATCGTGCAGACTGTGCAAGCAACATTTCTGAGCAGTAATTAGTAAGTAACATGGTGTTTCACACCCTGTCAATCAGTATGGCAAGATCAGGACAATCTCCAAGGAGACATTAGCACTTACTTCATTAGTTCACAGAAGCCTTACTGACCATTCTATAACACCTGACATCCACATTCACAAAAGACTAGGCAGGTTACACAGACAATTCAGTACTGCGTTCTAACTTTTTTTAACAGACCTAACTCCAAGGGCACAACAGAACAGACCTGATTCGAAGGCCATAAGGCAGGCGTAGAACGAACAAACTGACCTCAATTTCTCTGACCAGGTCGCGGATGCCCTGCAGGGAGGATGAGCCGGCCTTGGCGGCAGACAGCCTGGCCTCCACCTGCTGCAGAGACCTGACGAGGGTGTCCTTGCGGCCCCCGAAGTCATCACTCAGCTGCAGCAGCTCGCCCAGCTGCTCCTCCTTCTGGGATGCTGTCTGTCCTACTGTGTCACACAGGTGCTCCAGGGCCTGCAAGGCAAAGCATCGTTGAGACAGGTCATACACACTTGCATGTATAATGATAGTAATAAGGGGTACTTGGAGCGCATAACCTGCACAGGCCCTAAGCGCTTGCACATTCTTTATAGTTTTCAAGGTTCAATGTGGACAACACACACATATGCACACACACACACACATTCACGCACACATGCAAACACACACACACACAGAGGCGTGTGTGCGCACACACACACATACATACACACATGCACACACATATGTACACTCACATGCATACATGCACTCACACACACAGCTACACACACACACATATGCATACACACACACACACACACACACACACACACACACTCACACACATACATGCACTCACACACAACATACACACACACAAGAAGACAGTCACACCCACCTGTAGCTCTGAGCCAAAGTGCAGTGTTCTCTGGGTGGCACGATCCTTGATCACCATCTGTGCAGACGACATCATTTCGTCCAGGGACTCAGCCTCCTGGTTCCAAGGACTCAGGGTCTTCCTCAGCTCTTGGATCTCAGCCATGATTTTGGCCACCTGCAGAAAGGGAACAAGTGTAACCATCACCACAAAATGGAAAAGAAGCTAGTACGTTCTACCATGCGTGTGTGCATGTGTGCATGCACGCATGCATGCATGCATGCATGTGTGTGCATGTGCATGTGTGCATGCGGGCATGTGTACATGCGTTTGATAAAATGAGCGTATCCGTATGTCCCTCTAAGCAGTCCGGGCTCTTATGAGATGGGTTTTTATAAATAATCTATTATTATTATTTATATCAGGTGGCAATCACCATGGGTAATTCAGGTCTCTGTTGTTGTGTCCTTGTTATGTGTGTGACTGCTGTCAAGCATGATTAATATTCCCTTTATTTAGTTAACTTTGTTGTTCTTTAATTACAGAGGTCCCTAAATCCACCAACAGCTTGGTATGGGATTAGGGCTGACTGAACTGTAGGAGTAAACCTCAATCATCGTAAGCAAGTGTTGTTTTCTACAGATTTTACACAACTGTCATTTCTTCCACATGCACGACCAAACCCTTGATCAACATGGGGTTCGTATTTCTTTTTCGTCTTGTCTGATAGACACTCAAAACATAAAGAAATTTGCATCAGCGTTTTAAAAGTTTCCGCATAAATACCAACTAATTCTCAGCTAGAAAAAAACAAAAAACACAACAAAAAAAACAAAAAAACTGACGTGCACAATCAAGGGAAAAGCCATGTTAAGCACAAACCATCAGTTACCACAATCGAACCCGATGATTTCCTTTACTGGTTTTACTCTTCCCACATCCAGCTCACCTCTTCTTCTTTGATGTCAGGCGAGGCAAGTCGAGCCTGTAGAGTTTTGAGCTTGGCCTGAACAGACTTGTGAGCATCACTGTACTTGTTCCACTCCTGACACAGCTCCTCGCGTCCTCCGATCAGGTCCTCCATCTTGGTGTAGCCATCAACGAGCTTGTCAAAGCGGTCCATGAGAACGGCGCGCTCCTCCTCACTGCAGTTCTGGATGAGGTCCTTGAACTCCTGCTGCAGGGCCTGGAAGGCTGGGTCCTGCTCTCCGCACTCCTTCTTCATGGCCTGGAAAGTGAGGTTTGAAATCAGCACTGCAATGAGCCATCGCAACTGTCTTTAGTGACAGTTTGAAATCAGCACTGCATTGAGCCATCATAACTGTCTTTAGTGACAGTCTATTTTCACAACAGTGACACAGCTTCTCACAAGACAGAACATTTACATCTTTAGTGACAGTCTATTTTCACAGCAGTGACACAGCTTCTCACTAGACAGAATATTTACATCTTCAGTGACAGTCTATTTTCACAGCAACAACACAGCTCCCCACTAAACAGAACATTTACGTCAACCAGATAATGAAAGGTAAAACAAACAAAAGTAAAATGTCAAAATGGAAAATCAATGTGATTATTTCATCCTGCTTTGAAATATCAGAGCTTTTTGTTTCCATTTTTCACAAAATATGTTGCTGGCAATCAACTGATGGTACTCAGAAACTTCCAAGTTTCATTGTTCCCAAATTCCTCATAGTACAAGGACATCAACAAAAGATCTAACTGGATGTTGAATCAATCAAATTCATGAGATGAATCAAGTCAAGCAAACAAAGTAAGCAGACAACCATGCATCTAAGCTGATGAGATTACTGCAACAATAATAATAATGGAAATTTGTAAAGTACCTACCCTACGGCTCAAAGCGCTCAACAAATGTAACACACTTAATGTACACTGAGATGGAGAATGTTATCTGCAATTTAACAGAAGCTAACACATAATGCACACATCAACAGGGGTTGAAGCACGACTATGTGCAAGATGCGCACGCACACACACACACGCACACACACACACACAATCGTACAGACTGATAGGGGAGAAGGACAGACAGTAAACAAACAAACCACACAGTGCCCACAAGCGGACAGAACCTGGAGCATGACCAGGGATGACGCAGAAAGTCCACAAGGAAACAACAACAAACCATGAACAACCAAAACCATCTGCAGGGCAATAATACCTTCAGTTTAGCCAGAGTGTCGCCAACTTCGTCAGAGTAGATTTCGCTGCCGGAGTCCAACTTCCGCTGCAGCTTCTTCACCCACTTCTCCATGTCATTCAGGCGGCCATAAAAGTCACGTCGGTGCTGCAGCGCTGAAGCCAGCGTGCGCTGCCGTTCGGCGACGGCAGAGTTGGCATCATCGAAGCTGCTGCGCACAGAGTCCTGCTTGGATTTGAGCACCTGCAGTCCCTCTGGGCTGGCGTGGGGAGCCAGCTGTTCAAACTGTCGCTGCAGGGCATTCAGCTGCGGCTGCTGGCTGCGCACTTCCTCTTGCAAGGCCTGCACATTAAACAGATTGCACCAGGATAGTACCAAGTTTAGCACACTTCCGCTTGTAAGGCCTAAATGTTAAACTAATCACACCAGGATTACACCATGTTTAGCCCACTTCCTCTTCTAAGGCCTAGATGTTAAACAAATCACACCAGGATTGCACCAAGTTTAGCACACTTCTGCTTGTAAGGCCTACATGTTAAATCATGCCAGGATTACATGTTCAGCACACTTCCGCTAGTAAGGCCTACACATCAAATAAATCACACCAAGATAGTACCAAGTTTAGCACACTTCTGCTTGTAAGGCCTACATGTTAAACAAATCACACCAGCATTACACCATGTTTAGCACACTTCCTCTTGTAAGGCCTACACAGCAAACAAATCACACCAGGATTGTACCAAGTTTAGCACACTTCCGCTTGTAAGGCCTACATGTTAAACTAATCACACCAGGATTGCACCAGGTTTAGCACACTTCTGCTTGTAAGGCCTACACATTAGATAAACCACACCAGGACTGCCTCAGGTTTAGCACACTTCCTCTTGTAATGCCTACACATTAAACAAATCACACCAGGATTACACCATGTTTAGCACACTTCCTCTTGTAAAACCTGCACATTAAACAAATCACACCAGATTGTACCAAGTTTAGCACACTTCCTCTTGTAAGGCCTACACGTTAAACAAATCACACCAGGATTGCACCAAGTTTAGAATAAGTCTCTGACACATAATGTAGTACAAGATCAGGTACAAGCACTTTTTCTTTCTAAATTCAAAAACCATTCTGAGGGTTAGCCACATTCACTGATTAAAAGAAAACTTTGATGACAAAATGCCAACATAAACTTCTGAGAATTCATTTACCTTTTACCAAAATTGCAATATCACTGTCACTCCAAAAACAATTTGCACAAATATCCCTCAAAACAAATATAAGATTGAAATCCACATGTGCATATGTGTGTGTTTGGTTGCGGGGAGGGAGGGGGACAGAGGTGTTTGTCTTTTTTTCCCCTCTCTTTTTCTCCTTGTTCTTTGTTTCTCTGCATGTTAACCCATCTTTCAGATCATACAAGGAAACAAAGACATACTGATTAGCCTATCTTTCAGACCATATGTGGCAACAAAGTCACACTGATTAACCCATCTTTCAGACCATTTTAAAAGTGCCACAGCACTGCCTCTGACCTTGGCTAGCGCCAGCTCGTGCTCCAAGACCTGCACGTCCGTGGTGCCCACATTGGGGTCCGATGCCAGTCTGTTCTGCAGCCGGTCGAGGTTCTCCTGGAAGTTCTCCAGCTCATTGGTGTAGGCCGTCCAAGCTCCAAACATCTTCTCAACCTTGTGTGAGCGATCCTCAGAGGAGGAGATGATGCTGCCCCATCGCTTCTGGATGCTGTCCAGCTCGCGGGCCATATTGGGCTGCTCCATCAGGTAGCCAGCCTCCGTGCTCATCTTGTCGAAGATGGGCAGGTTCTCCTCGCACTCTCGCAAAAACGCCTGTCATCATAAAATTATGATAATAATAATGACAGATAACTTTTGTATTGTGCTATTTATTCTCTGGTGAAAACAAGCTCACTGTGCTTTACAACATTCTCTGACATTTTCTATGTTAGGTGTGGAAAAAACGGCCCTGAAATAACATGCATAAGAAAGCAACACATATATGACAACTAACAACATATATACACACACAAAAAATAATGTGCATGTGCCATATGAGAAGCAGCAATATACAAGAAGGAAAATAATCTCATTATATTAATACCTAACACCTACCCACAATTCCAACCCTCCCAGCCCCCACCCTCTACCCCTGCCCCTACACACACACACACACACGCACACACACTAGGGGCTCCATTCACCACATCCACTGACCTGGTGCAGTTCGTAGAGATCCTTGGCCTCCTCCAGAGAAGCACACTTGGGCAGCTCGGTGGCGCAGTACTTCTCCGCCTTGACAATCCACGGCATGAGCTGCTCATGCAGCATCTGGTAGCGCTGCCAGTGAGCCACGTTGCCAGACAGCGCCGTGCTGCGATCCTTGGCGCGGCTGCAAAGGCTCTCCCACTGGCGGCGCACGCTGGTCAGCTTGGACTTCAGGGCAGCCGTCTCCCGGGACCGGAAGTTCTGAGTCAGGCCCTTGGCATCCTTCTCCAGGTTCTCCAGGGTGATGTGGTTCTCGTACACCTGGCTGGAGATTGCCTGAAAGTGGCAAAAAAGGCAGTTTTGTTAAATGTGATGTGGTTCTCATACACCTGGCTTGAGATCGCCTGAAAGTGGCAAAAAAGGCAGTTTTGTTAAATGTGATGTGGTTCTCATACACCTGGCTGGAGATTGCCGGAGAGTGACAGAAAGAACAGTTCTGCTGACATGCATTGGTTGGGGTCAGTCGGTCTGTAATTGGATTTTAACGTCCTGTCACAGAGATGGCCACTTTATTAACTGTGGGTGCACTGAGAATCAAAAATGAAACTGAATGCAATATGCCAAGACTGGGGTGGCATAAATAAGGTAAGATAAACACAATTTCTCCTCAGTAGATTGGGGAACGTGTCAAATTCCTGTTTAGCAAACAAAACAGTGATGACAAAGATAAATGTCAAAATGAGGGATGAAAAAGAGCGAGGGGTATAGGGTGGTGGGAGGCTTCGGTGAGGCAAGACAAGACAGTGAAGGCAGTATTTCAGTTCATACGCATTTTCACCACACACCATACCAAAGGAAAGATGCCATTTCCCTACCTCTGACTTCTTCAGCTGGTTCTCTGGTGTTTCCTCTTTGTTCTCGTACACTTCATTAAGCTTGCCCTCCTTCTCGTTCAGCCAGTCGCAGAAGTTGTTGAGCCGTTTGTAGTACTCGTTCCATTTGGCGATGGTCATTTCGAGGTCAGCCAACTTGGCGTTGAGCCGGTGCGCCACGCTGTCCAGGCGCTTGTCAATGTCAGTCATCTCCCCTTTCAGCGGTCCCTGGCGCTCCCGGCTTGCCCCCTCACACAGCAGAGCGTTCAGTTTGGTCATCTCGTTCAGGCTGCCCTTCAGCTTGTTCAGAGTCGACTGCAGCTCCTGAGCAATTCAGAAAACATGTGTAGCAGTCTGGGCAGACACACAACAATCAAATCACAGTGTACACAGACTACCACATACGCACAGATGATGAAATGACATCACTGAGCCACCTGCAGTTAGGCGTTCCTTTGTTTCTGCTAAACTTCCAACTCTGTAATGTTCTCCTGCATGACAAGTTAATTACTAAGTAGCCGTTTAGTCGCATGATACTAGGGAAAAGCAAAATAAAAACCTTTATTATAACTTGCTGTGAGTTTTGCAAAAAAAGCACTTTTTTACCATTGTAACTGTGATACCCATTCTATTTTTTTGTTAGTCACCATCATCATCAGACACCATGATAAATATAACATCCTCCTCCTTGTTAAAAGCCACCAGTATTACATAGCACTTTCTGGTATCTAATTCAGCTGTATCCAAAACACAAAGAACAGAAATACAAGGGAAATGCACACTGAACCACACAAAAAGCTCAGAAACAGCAAATATCAAGGAGCACACAATAACTTACCTTTTTCGAATGGAGCTCTTTCTGGGCAGACTCTTGGGCGAGCGTTTCCGGCGGCTTTTCCAGTTCGGACTCGGCCTTCTTGAGGTACTGCAGCAGCGAGGTCTTCTCCCCTTCATACTGCTCCCAGTCCTTCACTTTTTTCTGCAGCCACAAACACAAACAGCCCAGTCGGTAAACAGCCGCGCTCCTCCCCAAAAAGCCCCCCTGTCGCCCTCTATGGGGGCAGCAGTGTGGGCACAGAAAGACTGGAGCTCCCGCCATGGGATATGTCTTTTTCCATCACTTTGTTCATCAGCTATGGGGTAAAGCTGTAATCACAACAGTACTTGATGTCTGTCTGTTCTGATTGGCTCAGCAGGCAGTGAAGCTGGTCTTTGATGTCGTGGGCTAAAAGCTGAACATGGAGAAAAAGCTTCTTGGACAATAAAAGGTGGCACAAATTCCCACTACCGTTTTTGTTCTTGTAAGTAGTTCTTTGGATTATACCAAGACCTGCTGTAGACCAGCCACAAGACCACCAACAGTGCTCGCTAAAAAAATAACAAAATACTTGCAAGTGCCTTCAAGAAAAAAAAAGAAAAAAACTACTGGCAAGCTCAGAAACACAAAGAGACCCCTCTTGTTTCTTCATTTTAAACAGTTTGACACAGGCCCTATTCCCAGAGAGCATACGGTAATAAAAGGAAATCCCTTCTTCACACCACCTTCTTCCCCTCTTCCCAAACTAAGCTGTGTTGATGAGGCAGGGTGGTGAAATGCTTGATCCATAATCAATTATGGGAGGAATGCCAGACATTCAGCGGCAGGGGAAAATCAATAGTGCCAGGGGATTTCCACACTTCCAGAGATCAAGCCAGAGCTCAGGGGGAACAATGTTGCATAACATCCGCATTAACACAGTCAATGCGCACTTGGCTGGTGCGGCCAGTTAAGGGATCAAGGTC
The DNA here is from genome assembly GCA_018857735.1 of Alviniconcha marisindica. Classification (NCBI taxonomy): domain Eukaryota; kingdom Metazoa; phylum Mollusca; class Gastropoda; family Provannidae; genus Alviniconcha; species Alviniconcha marisindica. Next base: position 193,625 of record JABMCL010001084.1, on the reverse strand, counting down.
ATACATCCATGGTCATACGACTGGCATGGCCAGGAAAGGAATCAAGGTCATACAATGGAGGTCTTAGCTTCAACATTGCAAAATCTTCACCTGCAGTAACATATGCCGATTCTCTAAACTGTGCTTCAACAACAATTTACTCCAATTTAGTGTAGGGGAAACAATGTTGTATAACATCCGCATTAACACAGTCAATGTGGTCTTGGCTGGCGCGGCCAGTTAAGGATCAAGGTCATACATCCCCATTAACACAGTCAATGTGGTCTTGACTGGCACGGCCAGTTAAGGGATCAAGGTCATACATCCCCATTAACAGTCAATGTGGTCTTGGCTGGCGCAGCCAGTTAAGGGATCAAGGTCATACATCTGCATTAAGTTGATTAACACAGTCAAAGCGGTCTTGGCTGGCACAGCCCATAAAGGGATCAAGGTCGTACAATGGAGGTCTTAGCTTCAACATGACAAAATCTTCACCTACAGTAACATATGCTGATTCTCTAAGAAGCTGTGCTTCAACAACAATTTACTCCAATTTAGTGATGTTCAGACAAAAAGCAGCACAGCCAACCCCTTACCACAATTCAACCACCGCTAAATTTTTAAACTAACATAACCACCACCCCCCCACGCCCATCCCACCAATGCAGTTAAAACTGTGAGTGCTGAACGCACCTTTAGTTTGGCATGCTTGGCCTGAGCAAGCTGCGTCGTGTCGCGCCACTTTCTGTCCAGGTCGGCCACAGTCTGCGAGATAAAGGCAGGGGCATTGCGGTCCTGTTGCAGTCGCTTGCCTTGCTCGATGTCTGCTTGAACATTGGCTTTCTCCGAGTCCAGCTTGGTCAGCAGTGCCTGCAGAAAACACACAAAGTCAGTCAGTCGTCTCCTTTCTGCCTAGAATCACACCTCAACATTAAACACACAAACAGTCAAAATTAAGGACCAATTTTTTTTATTAAGCTGAAATCTCTTACAGCTGACTGAACATGGGTGGACACTGCTAATAATGTGGGGCGTAGTGTCCTCAGCTGTCAGACTAACACATTAGCAACAATCATAGGTCACAACTGCACTGTGGACACTGCTAATAATGTGGGGCATAATGTTCTCAGCTGTCAGACTAACACATTAGCAACAATCATAGGTCACAACTGCACTGTGGACACTGCTAATAATGTGGGGCATAATGTCCTCAGCTGTCAGACTAACACATTAGCAACAATCATAGGTCACAACTGCACTGTGGACACTGCAATATTCTATTCAAAGATATGCAGGAAAACATACCCAGATCAGGGGAGGCCTCTGAAACAAGCCAAAGGACCACTAGCATTTGTTTTAGGTTTACCAGATGCAATGAACTCCGCTCCAAATAGCCAATATTCCAGCCAGTGGAACCCACTCTCGTACCATCACTTTCTCTACTGACGCAACAACTGAAACAAGCATTTGCGTAAGGATTACCAGAAGCTAGAAGCTGAGCTTCATCAAGCTGGTATTCCTGTCATGACTAATTCTGTGTGTCACCATTAAATATGACTGATTTTGTCACCATCGCTTTCACCGCTGATGCTGTACGGACCTCATGTTCCTGTAAGTAGGCCCTAGCATGATCTGTACAAACATCATGTTCCTGCAAGAAGGCCCTAGCATGATCTGTACAAACCTCATGTTCCTGTAAGTAGGCCCTAGCATGATCTGTACAAACCTCATGTTCCTGCAAGTAGGCCCTAGCATGATCTGTACAAACCTCATGTTCCTGCAAGTAGGCCCTAGTATTGTCTGTACAAACCTCATGTTCCTGCAAGTAGGCCCTAGCATCATCTGTATGAACCTCATGTTCCTGCAAGTAGGCCCTAGTATTGTCTGTATGAACCTCATGTTCCTGCAAGTAGGCCTTAGCATCATCTGTATGAACCTCATGTTCCTGCAAGTAGGCCCTAGTATTGTCAAACCTCATGTTCCTGCAAGAGGCCTAGCATCATCTGTATGAACCTCTGTTCCTGCAAGTAGGCCCTAGCATCATCTGTATGAACCTCATGTTCCTGCAAGTAGGCCCTAGTATTGTCTGTACGAACCTCATGTTCCTGCAAGTAGGCCCTAGTATTGTCTGTACGAACCTCATGTTCCTGCAAGTAGGCCCTAGCATCGTCCAGACTGTCGATGACAGGGTTCTCCATGGCAAGGCGCTGAGCCTCGTCCAGCCAGTTGTTCTTGCGGTCGACGTTGTCGCGGAACTCAAACCCCTTGGTGAAGATGGAGGACTTGCCGAGCGTGGAGTCCATGTTGGGGCGCAGGCCCTGGAAGCGCGCCATCAGCTCTCGCAGCCGCTTTCGCTCGGCTGCAGCATCAGAGTCGGGGGCATCCTGCAGAAGCTCCTCCAGGCTGCTCTCCAGGCGCTTGCCTTCCTCCATGTGTTTGTCCAGGTTGCGCATCTCTTTCTGTAAAAATGAGGACAGCATGCTGTTAATGGTCCGAGGTTTGGTTTTCTTAGAACATGATGACTGAGTAAACAGAACAGAACTGAACAGAACAGAACAAAGTTCATTTATCTCTGTTGGTCATTTTTGGGGAGGTGAAAAGGATGTGGTTAGAAAGTATGAAATTGGAAGTCATCTCTTCAGCCCCCATTACACACATCTTAATGCCGTTTGCTTCCATTGTTCTAAGTGTCTGGTTAAAGATTTACATAACATGCACTTTTACATACACATGCAGGTAAGCACACATGCACGTACATGCATGCATGCACGCACGCACACACACTTTTCTCTTGTTTTTTTATAGATGTTATGCTCTTTTCTTTTTCTTTTTCTCTTTTTTTTACATCTGCTGTCATGAAGCAAACCGATCATTGTTGAGCAAATGCTTGGTCTCTGAATGTTCTCCTACTGATTTTGACAGAGTTTACCCCATCTATCATCTTAGATTCACAACTCTGCATTCCAGCACAAAGCAAGTGTACTACCACTTAACATAATGTCACTTACCTAAATAAATACATGGTTCTTAGAAGCTAATTCAATGACAATGTATGATAAACTGAAAATTCTTAGATCCTAACTGATTGAGAACATAAGATATATAAATGGTCGCAGAGCTGAATGTTACACCCAGTGCATGAATATAATTGTAAAACAGTGAACATTAAAAGCTGTAAGTCGGCATCAATCCACTGTTATCAAAGGTTTCAGCTTGACTGTTGATGTCAACAACACAAAACTGCAGCCTGTTTTTATTAACTGAATTACACAACAGACAAGTGAAACATTGACAATACAAGGAATAAACTTGAATAAGCTAAATGTCCATCCACAATAAAACAAGCACGTGCTATGATCATGCTCTGCTACAAAAAATACCTCTGGATACATGTGATTTCTCATGCTTTGTTTGAAATGCATGCTTATACCCAGCACTACACAGATACAAGCCTGCACCAGACAGAGATCTCCACTGAAACTTACTCACACAACACCACCAGAGATTTGAAGTGAATACACCTAGACACCTGTTGCTGTCTCACATTGCCAAATACCTCCCATTACATGCATGGTTCCATTGTTGTTATATGCCCTTTTTCTTGGCACTTTTAAATTATGCACCATCATACAAAGTGTGACAGTAAAGGTGAATTAAATTACGAGGCCCATAAGGTGATTCCATTATACCCCCCTCCCACCACCACCACCATCAGTGGTGTGTGTGGGCGGGGGGGGGGGGGGGGGGGGGGGACTGAAATATATCTGACCATCAACAAAAAGACAAGACTTAAAGTGTTACCAAACTGCAATGCTAAGACAGAAATGACAGCATCCATGCAAGCACCGATCAAACACACTACCTCCATACACACTTTCCTTCATTTCTACTTCCCTTTTGCTGGACACAATAAAAGAACAACACAGTACAATGTGCATGTATCAGCTGTGAAGTGGAAAAAACAACTGTACAGAGATACAACACACCCTTACCTTCAACTGTTCCCAAATGCAAAACATCAATGAAATTGTGAATTTTGTAATGCCAAAATCAGCAGCAGTGTTACATTTATCTATCTTGTCTTTGTCTATCTTACATTCTAACTGATATATCTTCACATCCTGAACAGAAAATACTGTGAAGACCTACTTAAGCAAATGAAGACTAACAGTATATGGAATTCAAACCATATCACTACCCACAAAAAGATCAGAAGGAAGATTAGGGCAGTTACCTGACGTTTTTCATTAGAGCTTTTTTTTTTTTTTAATCCACTGGACTAACAGACGGAAACAGTCAAAAAGAACACTAGACCCCACACCTTTTTTGCTTGAAAGATTCCTCAATACTGACCTTCAAAAGAAACCCTACAAGATTGAAATTTAAAGAACAACTTCACAAGCTTGTGACTTTCAAAAGATGAGACTGTGAGTGTGACAGCTCCAAACTAAACAATTGTGTCATGCCAATCAAACAGCGCTCCACAAAACTGTGAACTTCAGAAGACACCCCACAAGACTGTGACCAAGCTAATTCAACAGAAATGGAGGCTGTGGTCTGTGGTCTGTCACAAGCACGAGGGAGGGAATTAGTTCTTAGATTTTAACATTCTGTCGACCACACACACCATACACAGAAACTGAGCAAACATGTGTTCCGTCACAAGCATGAGGGAGGGACTTAGTTCTTAGATTTTAACATCCCGTCAACAGCACACTACATACAGAAACTGAGAGAGCATGTGGTCTGTCACAAGTGTACAAGGGAGTGTGAGGGAGTTATTTTTCAGATTTTAACATCCTGTTGACCGCACACTGTCTGAGAACAAGAGGGTGATGGAAAGAGCTGCTCACCTGGAACCTGGCCAGCATGTCTTTGTACTCATCACTGGAGATGTTCTCCTGGTTCATCTCCTTCATCAGCTTCTCCACGTTGTTGATCCAGTCCGACATCCCGTGAACCCTGTCACAGCAAAGACCGAGCAATTTAGCCCCTGCACTTGTCAACATTAGCAGCAGTGGTGGTGGTGGCTGCAGAAGTGGAGGTGGAGGGGGTTGGGTGTTTGTACAGATTACCAATTTTTTGTATTTATTAAATTGGGTTTTTATGCCCACTCAACCATGACAGTTATATCAGGGCACGGTACAGACTACAGACACAGCAATAAATTATGCAGAAGAAAAACAAGTGTAAAAATCTCACTTCTGGTTGTAGTCTTTCCATCGTTCCGGCAGCTGTTTCAGCTGCACGTGAAGCTTGTCGGCAAAGCCGTTAAGTCGGTTCCACCTGTCCAGGTTTTCCTGGTAACGCTTCTGCAAGGAGCCATCAGCTCGGTCCAGCTTGTTCAGGTGGGCTGCGTAGTCCTTCATTTGTTCCAGGCATTTCTCACAGGTTGTGCGGAACACACCTTGCTGGAAAAATTGCTGCACAGGCAGAAAAGGAATTGTTATTTCTAGTGCAATGTATGTAGTACACAATCACCAGGTCTAGAGATTTACTTTTTGCGTTTCCTTAGGCCTCTCTATTCTAATGGACATAAATGGGCTGCAGTTTGTTGGTACTAATACCAACACAAAAAAAAATCTGTCCGTCATGATACACAGAGCTAAAGGAATATATATATATATAAAAGGCATGCAAGTGATGAACAACAAATATGACTGATGACAGTCATGACCGTACCAATCCAGAACATTATCTAGGTGTAAAAAATGTGTACTCCTTTCTCCCTAACCCCTGCACTGGGAACATGCATATTCTGGTGTGGAAGCTGTTTATGCACACTGCAGGTTATCACTCATTCACACCAGCTGCTGGTCCATGACAGGTTGACTTACTCTGCGTTTCTGCCTTACTCTGTTTCTGCAGAGCATGACTTACACTGTGTTTCTGTAGATCAGAGCTTACTACGTCTTTCTGTAGAGCACAACTTATTCTGTGTTTCTGTGGAGCACAACTGTGTTTCTGCAGAGTGTAACTTCCTCTGTGTTTCTGCCTTATTCTGTTTCTGCAGAGCACAACTTACTCCGTGTTTCTGCAGAGCGTGACTTACTCTGTGTTTCTGCCTTACTCTGTTTCTCCGCAGAGTATGACTTACTCTGCGTTTCTGCACAGTGTGACTTACCCTGTGTTTCTGCAGAGCATGACCTACTCTGTGTTTCTGCAGAGCATTACTGACTCTGTGTTTCTGCCTTACTCTATGTTTCTGCTGAGCGTGACTTACTCTGTGTTTCTGCAGAGCATGACTTACTTTGTGTTTCTGCAGAGCATGACTTACTCTGTGTTTCTGCAGAGCATGACTTACTTTGTGTTTCTGCAGAGTGTGACTTACTCTGTGTTTCTGCAGAGCATGACTTACTCTGTGTTTCTGCAGAGCGTGACTTACTCTGTGTTTCTGCAGAGCGTGACTTACTCTGTGTTTCTGCAGAGCATGACTTACTCTGTGTTTCTGCAGAGCGTGACTTACTCTGTGTTTCTGCAGAGCATGACTTACTCTGTGTTTCTGCTGAGTGTGACTTACTCTGTGTTTCTGCAGAGCATGACTTACTCTGTGTTGCAGAACATAACTTACTTTGTGTTTCTGCAGAGTGTGACTTACCGTGTTTCTGCAGAGCATGACTTATTTTGTGTTTCTCCGGAGTGTGACTTACTCTGTGTTTCTGCCTTACTCTGTGTTTCTGCAGAGCATGACTTACTCTGTGTTTCTGCACAGCGTGACTTACTCTGTGTTTCTGCAGAGCATGACTTACTCTGTGTTTCTGCAGAGCGTGACTTACTCTGTGTTTCTGCAGAGCGTGACTTACTTTCTGTTTCTGCAGAGCGTGACTTACTCTGGGTTTCTGCACAGCGTGACTTACTTTGTGTTTCTGCCTTACTCTGTGTTTCTGCACAGCATGACACACTCTGTGTTTCTGTAGAGCATGACTTACTTTCTGTTTCTGCAGAGCGTGACTTACTCTGTGTTTCTGCAGAGCGTCCTTGACGTTGGTGTTGGAGGCGAGCTGCTCCTGACACTGCTTGAGGGTGAGTTCGGCCTTGCCCATCTGGTGATCAAACTTCTCCTCCGGGATCACAAACTCCAGCTTCAGCAGCTTGATGGGGGCAGCCGCCATTACAGCCTGTAAAAACACAGCCAATGTACAGTGCAGTACTGTAGACAGGAACTTAATAAAAAGATGCGTGTGTTTCGTCTGTGATGAACATTTCATGTTAACAAATATACAATAAGAAGGAAAGAAGTCCTTGTGAACAGAAAACTTGTGTTTGTTATTTAACATTTTGTGCGATTAATGTTTGTGCCAACTGTACTCCAATGTACAGTGAAGAAACTGAGACCAAAGTTACTTACAGATTCCACTGTAGAGCAAAGAAACTGAGATCAAAGTTACTTACAGATTCCACTGTACAGTGAAGAAACTGAGACAAAAGTTATTTAAACATTCCACTGTACAGTGAAAAAACTACGACCAAAGTTACTTACAGAGCAACACTGTGCAGTGAAGAAACTGAGACCAAAGTTACTTACAGATTCCACTGTGCAGTCAAGAAACTGAGACCAAAGGTACTTACAGATTCCACTGTGCAGTCGAGAAACTGAGACCAAAGTTACTTACAGATTCCACTGTGCAGTCAAGAAACTGAGACCAAAGGTACTTACAGAGCAACACTCAGTCAACCCCTGCCCTATGTAACATAAATTCATAACAATGTTTTTCTTCAGAGTACGCATGTAACTGAACACCAATCAAAAATCAGAGAAATTTCAGTCATATGTCACGTCCCAAGATCACCCAAACTGGATGAGAACCGAGCGTACTGTAAAGCATTATTACAGTAAGCAGTTCCTTGTGATAGCCTCCAGCCAAGCCTTACCTTCCATCTGTTCTCCATAGAGGCCATGGTCTCTTGGAGAGGCGCCTGGTCAGCTGGTTCCAGCTGCTTGAGAATCTCCTGGCCATTAGACAGGTACTCTTGAAGTCGTTTCTGGTCTGCGCGCTCAAAGAAAGACTGAAACAAGCAATCAAAACACTCATGCAAGAATGACAGAAAAGAGTGATTTGGAAAACAAAAGCTGTTTTCCCTTCTGTCCTTTTATTTTAGCATGTACCAAACTGTTCTGTAGTAACTATTTGATTCTATTTCTTCCATAAAGTGACCGCCTTTGTGTTAAAGATTATGTCACTGTTTGGGGCAGTGCAGCAGTAAGGGAAACACATGCACACACCCACACATACATACACACACACATGCGCACACGCACACACACAAGCATGCGCAAGCACACACACACATGCGCACATACTCTCTCACACACACACACACACCACACACACACACACACACACACACACACACAAACACATACACACTCACACACACACACACACTGATCATTAAGTGTCCCACTAGCTTTTCACATCTCCAACCAGGCCAATCCACCTACCACAGTAGTCACCAAGAATGAACCCTGACCAGCACAGCCATAGTCATAATCAACCCTGCTACAAAATGGATTCGAGACCCTAATCATAAAAGCAAAAAGACTGATCAAAATCTATCACCTGTACACCAGCTGCATTCTAACAAAAGAAACAAAAACATCCCATGCACAAACTCTAAAACAGCAAGCCAGCATAAATGTAGCCTTGTGCGCAGAAATCATTTTTGCTTCCTATTATCACTGCCTTAGCACTTTCAGCACGAGATATTAATGACATCAGCTGACCTTGTGTTTGCGTATAAGGCTCTCGGTGTCATCTTCGTTGTCGTCAATCACAGCCTGTGCATTGTCCAGCCACTCGTCCAGCTGCTGCTGCCGCTGAACAAGGGACTTCCACAGTCGGGCCATTCCCTCCAGCTTCTTCTCCCAGTCTTTGGCCGACGTCACACAGTTCTGGAAACCACAAAAAACTCACCACTTTAGCATCAGTATGTGCAACAGAACAACATCCCACAGTTCTGGAAATCACAAAAACCTTGTTACTTCAGCATCAGGATGTGCAGTAGAACAAAACCCACAGTTCTGGAGACCACAATACTAAAAAGGAATACAGGCCCACGAAAAAGCAACAATGTTTTTATGTTAAGTGCTAAGAAGTGAGAACCAGTTAAAGTTGTTTGAGTTCTCAAGTTGCCATCACTGTATACAATCAACAATTCAAAAATTACGTAGACTCTGGGATCGCTAAAGCCAGCAAAGGCCATTCTTAATATAACTTCATTGACTCAGCAAAGAACCACTTGATGAAAGACATCTTTGGTCACTTTACTTCTTTACATGAAAACAGTGGGTTCTCTGTGCCGAAGTCTTTGGCAATTTGCCCAAATTATAGCAACTTCACCATCTATTAAGAATGGCCTGAACACACAGAACATAAAACTTTCCAAACAGTGAATCCAATGTGATGAAATGCTTCAAGTCACTCACCTGGAATCTGGAGTTGGCAGTGTTCATGAGCTCATCAGCAGGTGAAAAATCCACATTTTTCAACTTGGGTTTGGTACCGCTGATTTTTTGGAAGACTTTGTTCTTACTCTCTAGGATTGACTTCTGGTATGTGGTCTCTGCGAAGAAGGCCTGTGGAGAAAAGAGAAGAAAAGAAAGTTCATTCTCTGTATGGCATTCGGTTTTGCTCTCTACACCTTGTAAGTCCTTACCTAAAAAAAAGAAAAAAAAATCTGCTTTGTTATTCATTACCTTATTTCTAACTTAGCATGTTGACAAAAAATCAACCCTGCCAAGTTACATGTGCATTAGATGAAACCCAAAAGAACAATATTCAAATTTGAACCACAATTCAAAACAGTGTTACTGTCTCCTAGCTGAGAGAAACCTTACTTTTCCCACATCACCTAATCAACCAAAAGTAAGATGCAGCTCCTTGTAAGTTAAAAGACACTGTACAGACACAAGTACATATTTGCAGAAAGAGCATGCAGGCTTATTGGAAATAGTTCAAAATACCATTACGATGCTGCAGAAGGAAGAAGCCTTAATTTTTGTCTGAAGAAAAGAGCAGTAAAGCCTGCAAACACACCACATAGCTCCACATGCTACACATTTGCAGACAGAATATCCACACATATATATATCTGAAATACCACTATGCTCCAGCAGAAGCTAAGAAGCATTCATTTTTGTCTTAACAAATTTTCTTCATTGCTCAAGTCTCGTGTCGCCTACTGCAGCACAGCCAACATTTACCATCAACCTTGCTGGGAAAAGCTGTGCAGGTGAGGCAACACGCTGCTGACTGTGCACGCATGCAGAACTGAATTAGGACTGAGCTTTACTTTGTGTCGCTCCAGCCTGGCTTCTGCCGCCTCAGCGTTGCCGTCCAGTTTGTGCGAGGCCAGCAGCTGCTCCCCTTCTGACAGCCACTGTTCCAGGTCCAGCACTCCTGTCTCCAGCGACTCTACGTTGGGCAGTACAGCCTGCACACACACGCACACAGGTTGTAAGTTAATAATCCTGTCTCCAGCAACTCTACATTGGGCAGTACAGCCTGCACACACACACACAGGTTGTAAGTTAATAATCCTGTCTCCAGCAACTCTACATTGGGCAGTACAGCCTGCACACACACACACAGGTTGTAAGTTAATAATCCTGTCTCCAGCAACTCTACGTTGGGCAGTACAGCCTGCACACACACACACACAGGTTGTAAGTTAATAATCCTGTCTCCAGCGACTCTACGTTGGGCAGTACAGCCTGCACACACACACACACAGGTTGTAAGTTAATAATCCTGTCTCCAGCAACTCTACATTGGGCAGTACAGCCTGCACACACACACACACACACACACACACACAAAGACAGGTCATGTAGTTAACAAACCTGCCTCCAACTGTGCAACAAACCTGCACATGACAGTACAGCTTGCAAACACACCACATCTCACATAGTTAACAATCCTGCCTCCACCAACGCTGCATAGGGCAGGACAGCCTGCACGCATGCACGCACACACACACTTTACACACACACACACACATGCACACACTCACACACCCCCACACACACATACACACTACAGAATAGGTCATGTAGTTAACAATCCTGCCTCCAGCACTCGGCGCAGGGACAATCCTGCCTCCAACAACTCTGCACACTTTCCAATTTGTTTTTACCTTCAAGTATTTGATGCGTTCAGGGATCTCCTTGCGAAGTTTGACAATGACTTCTTTCTGCGTGTTGAGGGTCTGCAGCATTTCGTTGACCACTTCCTGCGAGCTGTCCTTGACCAGGGACTGGGCAGTTTTGGTGGTCACCTTGAAGTCGCTCTCTATCTGGGCTACTTGGGTGTTGAACTCCTGCAATATAATGCACAGTTCATTGTCTCTGTGATGTACACATTTGCAACAAAGAACACCTTCGTCCAACCTGGTGTAGGTTAAGTATGTAACTTGGTGTTTTATGCCATCAACCATTACAGTTATACCAGGGCGACAGTGTAGGGTACATGACCCCTGCTGTACAATGACTGAGAAGAATCTTTTACACCAGCAACATCGTATGACCCAGACGTATTAAAGACACAGACATATAGTACTTAAACACATACACACTCATCTTCAGACACCATTCCAAGTGCCAACCTTTCAAATTCGGGACAGATCACAACTTGCTTCATTTGGCATTAAACAGATTTTACAATCTCTAATGCAAGAGCCAGAATGAGAAATTCCAAATCAAAACAAATAAACAAAACAACGAAAAAAGATGAATATCAAACAACTGGCACATAACATCTCAGCAAGACACTCACCTTGAGCTCCAGATGTAACAAACAACAAAGATGAATATCAAACAACTGGCACATAACATCTCAACAAGACACTCACATCGAGCTGCAGGAGATGTTCTTTGAGTGGAGCGTGCACGCAGGGTATCCTCTGAGCAAGCACCTCCTGGGAGCTGGTCAGCCAGTTCTCCAGTCGCTGGACTCCTTCATTGTACTCCTCGCGCGCTCGACCAATCACCTCCGTCTGCTTGTACTGCTGGAAGCTGTCCACCAAGGCCGGGCACTGCTGGTTCATTAACGAAAGCATCTCCTTGATCTCCGCAGCTACAGGGTCTGTCACCACACCCACCAAAAAGTTCCCCGAGTCATTCAGAACCTTCAGGCGATCCTCATACTGGGCAACATCCTTGAAGAACTCCTGAATATTGTCCGGGTTGGCTGTGCTCATGACCTGCTCCCCGTCAGAGAGCCAGACAGTCAAAACGTCCACGCAGGCGTTGAAGTTTTTCCAAGACTTGATCACTTCTTGGAGCAAGGGGCGTGCACTGCGAATCTCTGCTGCCACTTTCTTCCAGCGTTCTGAAGCCTCTGTCTGGAAGGCATCCAGTGCCGGAGCCTGATCTTTGTCTGCTCTCTTGTAGGCCTCCGCTAGTTTCTTCAGCTCAGCCTGGGTCTTGTCAAAGCTCTGCATCAGCTGCTGTGTGTCGACGATATCCTGTCACCAACACAGTCTACTTGTTAGTCCAAACACAGCTTCACTTTTATGTTTGTTCTAACCAAAGATTGTCAGTTTCATGCTTGTTCCAAGCAAGGATAAAACATGTCGTACACATGCAAGGCTTTAAACTGTTGGACTTGGACATAAACCAATACACAGCTGAGCTAAAGATACATGGGAATGTTTTGGGGTACCTTCCCTTTGCATAAAGATAATCTAATGTATGAAGAAAAGAAAAAAAAATAAGAATAAAAATGTACAAATCATAAATACTGTCCACATTTTGCCCATGTGGGTATTCTAGTTTTAAGTGTGATTTTGTAACGTAACTGTTTTTAAGCATGTCTGTTTTTCATGCAGTTTCTTTTAACTGACAGACTGGGAGCTCTATAAATTTCCATGCCTATTATCACAGTTATTAATAACATACTACCTCTCCACCTAAAATCTCACATCCCTAAAGCTCCAACTCCATCAGCATACCAGCAAACTGCTCAAAACTGGAGAGTTGTAAGCTCTAAAATCCCCCACCAAAAAAAAATAGGATCCAACCCAGTACATACCACAAAATCTGCCAGAGTTGCCTCCACCTCCTCCAGGTGGCCGCACTTGGCAGTCCAGCTGGCAACTTTCTCCTCAGCTGCCCCGATGTAGCCCAGGATGTCAAAGCGACACAGCAGGTACTCTATCTGGGCCGCGTTGCGAGCTGATCCTTTGCTGACCGCCTCCAGGCGCTTGTTCATCAGGTCCATGTGAGGGCCATGCAGCATTTCCCCTTCAAAGCGACCGGCGCGCTTGGTTTGCTGGAAGAACTGCCGCCAGGTCTCCAGATCTTTGAAGAAGTCCTGTACGACATGGTGGAAGAAGAGAGGCTTAGAAAAGAGAGGTTTATACCTCATATCAACACCCTGATTCTATTTACAGAATATCACCAGACCACACACACCTATACCAAACGTTGATTATACATACAAATCACCACTAAACCACATCTCAACAAGACCAAACGCTGATTTGATTTGCAAGCAAGACCAAACGCTGATTTAATTTGCAAACAAGACCAAACACTGATTCTATTAACAAAGCACAACTAAATCCCATACCGAAAGCACACCCCAATTTAATTTACAAAATACCACTAAACCACACACACTGGCGCCAAACATTTTTATTTACAAACCACAACTGAATGGCATATCAACAAGACCAAACACTGATCTTATTTACAAAGCATCAAACATCCCTGCTGACAGCCAGCAACCCACCTTGTGCTGTCGGAGTATCTCCGCCAGCTGCTGTAGGTTGTCGTCTGGGTTGGCAAGCAGGTCCCCTTCCTTGAGCAGCAGACTCTCCGCCTCATACAGCCAGTGCCCAAACTGGCCCAGCTTGCCCGGCAAGCTAGCGTCCAGCTTCAGCAGCCAGCGACGGGTCTGCTCATCCACCTCCTTCCAGCGAGTGTCCAGCTTCTGCCAGTCACCCATGGTCAGTTTGAGAGCTTTGCCTGACAGCACCTTCTCCCCCAGCTTCTTGTAGATGGGCTCTCGCCGGTCAAACTCCGTCTTGAAGCCGATGTAGTCCTGAACAGGATGCAACAGCGGGAGATTAGTGCTATCCGTGTGTTCCCATTAATGTTGAGAGACTGTTCTGTTTGTGTGCATGCTGTTTCACTGTTCAAACAGTGTGAGTGTGTGAATGAGTATATGTGTATGTGTGTGTGTGGCACATGCTTATGTGTGTGTGTGTGTGTGTGTGTGTGCGCGCGCACATGTGCACTAACCTTTGTTGTCAATATACTATAAGTATATATGTAAAGAATCTGAAAGAGCTTGAAGTTTAGGCACTTGAAGTACCATTTACAGCGACCTCAACAGACTAAATATCTGTCTACATGTCCTAACATGGAAATAAGTACACACATCATACTGCATAAATAGGTCAAACTGAAAGCTCCAAAACTAGAAACTCAATGGGGACCCAAAAGCAGCCGGATTACGTATGTCGGATTACTGGTCTAAGGGGCCAGCAAGAACAAGAACGCAATTTATCGCACATACTGCAGCAAAATAGCCTGTCTTACAGTATGTTGATGCAGCTGTCAACACTCTCCTACTTGCATGAGACAAACATTTATAATCATGTTATATTAGAATGCGGAGTTTTTTGTGTTTTTTCTCTCTCTCAGGTGATTGTTAACTACATGGTCAACAATTCCATGGAACACTTTTCCCTCAAGTGCATACACTTAGGATTCAGCTGGTCTGGGTAGAGCTGCACTTTGGCCATTTGCTTTTTCCAGCGACAAGCAACCCCCACTTCACACAAGGGGCAATAAAGTCTGCAAAGTGCACAAATTACCAGGAACTCTGCCTGTCTGTCGGTGACCGGTTCCTCACTGGCCGCCAGCAGTTCCGCAGCGTCTGTGTTGAGCCAGTTCATGATGGAGTTGTAGGCCTGCTGCTCCTTGTCAGCTGTACTCAGGTCATCTCCAGGCACCCCTCGGAACTACACACACAACAGGGTTTCGGCAAGGTCATGAGAATGAAACATTGTTTCCTTTATTTAAAACTTGAATTTCTGTCCCTTTTCTTGCAAAGTTTTAGACAGCAGTAGTTTTTTGTTTTGTTCTTAAGATGTATTCTAGGTTGTCGCAATTATTTGTATTCTTGTTTGACATACTGACTGTTGCTGTGTTTGTCATAATGGACAGATTTGTAAAAAAGCCAACTTCTGCTTAAATCTTTATCCTTGTGTAATGAAGTATTACCTTATCTTAAAAGCCCAGCTAGTTCAAAATATGATGATATCAATATCAAAGCCCTCTAAGTTAAATGTATACTTTGGTTTTGCTGAAGCATGTTGCTGAAATTACTTTCACACTGTGTTTCCTGTTGCTGTATTGCACTGAATCACATTGTAGCATGGGATGACACCAACAGACCTTGTCACAAGGGGTAGACCAGAGGACTGCTGAAAAAAACTACAACTTTATAGTGAAGAGTTTTGAGTCCCATCCCATTTTGCATTATCCTGTGTCACACTGTGGAATTAGGGCTGTGTTATGCTGCATTATGCATGACTTGCAGTTGCATGCGTTCCTGCATATCAGTTATGGGTATGTTGTGGGAGAGGATGGATGTCAACTCACGTTGGGGTCCCCGGCGTCAGGATAGGCCTTGAGGAACTGGGCCACATAGGTCATGATGGACTTCTCGTCTGGTCGCTCCACATCCACATCTGTGCAACCCACCAAAATAAACACACATCAATAAAAAGAACACGCTCTGCTGAAAATGATGAAGAAACTGAACTAGTGACTGTTCATCAAGAAGTAAACATGCTGTGTGTTGTTGACCAAGAAGTGAACATGTTGTGTGCTGTTCATCAAGAAGTGAACAGGCTATGTAGCTGTTCATCAAGAAGTGAACAGGCTATGTAGCTGTTCATTAAGAAGTGAACATGCTGTGTATGTAATGTATGGAAAATATGTTTCAGCAGGTCGGTTTATGCTGTCCAGTCACAAACAATATGATACAGGCCACATCTGTGGAAGAATGCAACAGAATCTGAAAGCAGAAAACTGGTAGTGGGCCAGTTGCGTTCTACCAGCACCAGGCCAAATAATTATTGCACACCAGCATGCTTCCAGACCAGAAGCATTTGGCCAAAACTTGACCAGGCCATCCAGATCAGATCTGGGACGGTTTTGCACAAAATGATCCAAGACTTCTTTGGAAGAATGGAACAGAATCGGATGTGGGAAGTTAGATCCAGCAAATACGATCTGGCCCAATTCTGCCCGCACACTGGCCATAATGGCCATAACTAAAACACTTCCAAATTGGATCTGGCATTTTACTGGACAACAGCATGACCACAAGGGGGATGACACTGACCCTCAGGGTCCAGCAGTCTGGCGATGCCCAGGTGGTCCTCAGCAGTGGAGAAGGCGTGCTCCAGGTTAACGCGAGCCTGCTGACGTCGGATGTTGTCCATGTCCACCAGGTCGGGGCGGATGTTGTGGATCATAGCGTTGAATGCAACGCCATCCTTCCAGCTCTTGCCAAAATCCTTGATCTGCAGCCCATATTTTCTGAAAAGCAAGAAGATACTGGTTTGAAAATAGTTGTTATGAAAACATATATATGCTGATGACAGGTCAGTGTACTGTAGTGCGATTTTTTTTTTAAATTTGCCTTTTGACCAAAAATGTAAGTTGGAACTAAAGACAGACCAAGCATTTCATACTAATAACCACAGGCACTTATGCTAAAATTGTGTGCCAATGGTGCGGAGATATCAAAACTGCCTCAGACAGCTGAGGGACTGTAGTCCACCATCTTAACTCTGTAAATCAACAATGACAAGTTGGACAGAAAAAAGACACAGCTAAATAAAGCTCAGAATGGTGCGGATGACTTGAGAAGAGAACTAGCAGCTAGCAGAGGTGAAGTTCACTGCAAGACTAGCAGATCAACAGAGCAAGGAACTGGCCTGTTACATCCACAGGAACAACCTCCAGATCTATGGCATCAGGGAGGACGACACTAGCAGCCATGGCAAGAAGGCTGAGAAGCAGAGAAGACTGCTGAGGAGGAGTGTGACACGCGGTGTTGTCACTGTTTTGGGACATGCTCAAGATTGGTGTCACGAAAGAAGACACTGACGTTGTGCATCGTTTTGGGATGTGACAGAAGAAGAACACACCTAGGGGGATCACTATTCGATTTGTGTCACGAAGAGTTTGGGACTCAATTATTTATGCATGCAGGAAACTGCATGTTGCAGGGGTTGTCATAGTGGAGGATTTTCTCTGCTCTGGACAGTGAAGAGGGGTTCTGCATTACGCAAGGAAGCATGGACTAAGAACAGAAAGGCACTCATGAAAACTGCGCGGGGCAGAACTGTGACAATCAAGTCTCTTTCTCATCTGACCCTGACAATCATGAATTTGC
This sequence comes from Alviniconcha marisindica, assembly GCA_018857735.1. Classification (NCBI taxonomy): domain Eukaryota; kingdom Metazoa; phylum Mollusca; class Gastropoda; family Provannidae; genus Alviniconcha; species Alviniconcha marisindica. Next base: position 176,226 of record JABMCL010001084.1, on the reverse strand, counting down.
ATACTCTCTGCTCTGAACAATGAAGAGGGATTCTACATTATGCAAGCAAGCATGCACTAAGAACAGAAAGGCAGTCATGAAAAATGCATGGTGCAGAACTGTGTTAATCAAGTCTCCATCTCATCTGAATGACCCTAACAATTGTGAATTCATGTACTCTCTGTTCTGGACAGTGAAGGGCGATTCTACTGTATGCAAGGAAGCATAGTCATGAAAAATGCATGGGACAGAGCTGTGATAATCAAGTCTCTTTCTCATCTGAACAACCCTGACAATCGTGAACTCTCACACTCTCTGGTCTAGACACTGAAGGGGGATTCCACAGAAGCATGGACCAAGAATGGAAAGGTAGTCATGAAAACTGCAAGCGGCAGAACTGTAACAATAAAGTCTCTTCCTCATTTCAATGAACCATGACAATCAAGTCTCTTTCTGATCTGAATGACACCAACAGTCGTGCTTCATGGTCTAGGCCTGGTCACATTCAGTCAGAACTGTGACAATAAAGTCTCTTTCTCATTTGAATGAACCATGACAATCGAGTCTCTTTCTGATCTGAATGACACCAACAATCGTGGTTCGTGGTCTAGGCCTGGTCATATTCAGTCCAAAGCGTCATGCTTATGTTTATACCAGCACTTGCTGAGCACCTCATCATCATGACATTAACGCTAAGCACTTCACAATTTCAGCAGACCCACTGCACTCTAGTTGTATATGACTAATTGCTCAGCGCAGTAGCAGGTCTCATGGCTACCATGCTAACTGACAGGAAATCTGCTCCGAGAATACTGAGGGTTCGCTGGTTTAAGAATTATCATAAAAAATGAAAAGCAAAAAGGGTTGAAAGCCTAATGAGCTCACTTGGCCAGCACACTCTCGGCCCAGGCCAGCAAGCTCTGTTTGGGCAGCGCCTGCTTCTTCTTGGAGGATGGGCCGTCCCCTTCCATCTCAGGAACATTGGGCACTTGGGAGATGGTCTCTTCAATCTGCAAACAGCACACAAAGACGTTTCAAATCTCCAGTACTGTAGTAGTGCAATGCACTGCAGTGCTCATATCTGTTCTTGTCAAATTGATGTGTATAACACACTCACTGTTCACAGAGCGAACTTGATGCCCATAACTTCCACATAGCACAAGCATTACTAACATTATATGAACGGTTAAAAATACCAACTGATTAAGTGACTTATGTGATTATAAAACTTGTTTTCTTATTATTATTTCCAATCATTTCTAACACAAAACACATGCGATGTTCACAAACATTACAGTTCAAGAGACAAGTACTTATCACACTGATCATGAAAGCAAGAAAGTAACAAGTTTCCTACAGTAAACATTTTTAAATACATTGTGGTGCTGTAAGAGCATTGTGGCAGAAAATCAGACAAAAACATGGATCGGAATCCTGACCTGGAAGTAGAGGATGATGGTCCACACAAGACCAAGCACAATGGCTGGTTTTCCATCAGCGATGCTGGTTGCATTGATGTTGACCAGTTTGATCTGAAGAAGAAAATATACAACACTCATAACCAAGAGGAAAATATGTGTGCAAAATTTGATACTCCACCGAAAGACAGAAATAATATCACACACACACACACACACACGTGCATGTGTGTGTGTGTGTGTGTGTGTGTGAACTCTTTTATTAGGAGTGGAAAGAACATGTAAACATGCTGCACCTGTGTACTCACATAAAACAAATTAGCATTGTGGTACCTTCAGTCAAAAACTTACTGACCTCTAAAATATAACACAGCATTTACATTAAACAGAGAAAATCCAACAAAAACAACAAGTTGGCTTTAAGTTTAAAATGTCCCAGAATTTCAGCACAACTACCTTCCTTGGAATTTATATTAGATATATAATCCAATACATAAATATTACACATAATATGTGTATTTAAACATGAGAAATGAGCTACTGTTTTATCACACTCATGATACAATCCTTTAAACATTTATCATACTTTTCATTCCACATGATTTTGCCAGCACACTGTGGCACCGCCTGGAAAGGGGGAGTATGGGCATGGGGAATTTTGGAGAAGGAACAATGGAGACTGAGCACAACGTCTGCGTCTGTACATGGCTACCAGCAGACTGAATCACTGCCTAAAGAGGGAGAGAGCTTGGAGAAGAAAGCCACAAGAACTCATGAACGATGGAGAGAGAAGAAAGTCTCTTACATTCTTCTTCTCCATAGAGCTGAGAGCTGTGGAGAGGGGCTCAGGGAGAAAGCCAGGAGGAGAAGGCCACGAGAACTCATGAACGACGGAGAGAGAAGAAAGCCTCTTACATTCTTCTTCTCCAGAGAGCTGACAGCTGTGGAGAGGGGCTCAGGGAGAAAGCCAGGAGGAGAAGGCCACAAGAACTCATGAACAGTGGAAAGAGAAGAAAGTCTCTTACATTTTTCTTCTCCAGATAGCCGAGAGCTGTGGTGATGTTGGCGATGTGGTGAGGTCTGCGTAGCTTGGCTCCCTTTTCCATGGGCTGCACACGTTGACATTATAATTTATATCATGGGCTTTTCAATTGCATTGTTCTCCTATTTTGGGCATTTCCCCATTCCAGAAAAATCAGCCCCCCCCCCCCCCCCCCCCCCCCAAAGCCAGCTCATGCTTGCAACTTAAATCAGTTAATACTAATACCACAAAAAGCAAATGACAGTCTTAACATTGTCACAAAAATGGAAGTGGAATGGTCCCAAATTACAAATGCTGCCATAATTGGTTAAATGTGCATCCTTGTGTGTATGTATACAATGACAGAGAGAGAGAATATTATGTTGTTGTTTTTTACCATACTTTTATAGGTAAGTATACATGTATGCAAGCACACATTCAGCCATAAAAGAAAATGGCATGCAAAAAATAAAATATGGTAATACTGGGGTGGGGTGGAGTGGGTTGGAGTTGAGGTGTCTGTGGTGTGTGCGAGTAAAAAGGAGGGGTTAAGAAAATGGAATAAATACACAATTCAAAATTTAAACTATTTTACACAAAAATTACAAGAAAATTTTCCTCTTTCAAAGTAAGCAGTGCACAAGGAGAAACAGAAATTTCAAACAAGTGTCAAGAGAGAGAAGGAAAAAATGTGCTGTCCCCAACAACAAAGTCCATCATGGCCATATATGCCCAGGGACAGGTCATAAAGTGAATCATAAATGTGTCAAACATAACCCTGCACAGATCATGAATGAACAGTTACTGTTCTTGCACTCCATGCCATCACATAAATGTACAGAGCAAAATGTGCTACACTTTGGTCACATTTGAAAGACTGGACCTCTGAACAAATGTCTGAAATCATCATATTCCTAACAGTGCAAAAACCAGCAGTAGCAAGCAAAGAAATAAATTGGATCTCCCATCCTTCCCAGTATGTGCATATCATATACATTTTATATATATATATGTATGCACTATACATAATAAAATGAGAATGCTTGTCTGTGTGTTTATCTTCTATGGGGAAAAAGAATGGGTGGATGGAGCATATGGATTCACTCAGGGATTCAAAATGCCTTCTAAGTTCCTTGCAACTTTCATACAGCACACATACTGCACAAGTATGTACATCATTAATGTATAATTATAATGTAACCCTGCTAAGTACTGGCTAAGACAACACCTCGGCTTAACCACTGCAGTCTACAGATAGTCATTCACAGCAGGACTGAATCCTGTGCCGGTAACAACACCAAAGCCATCCAATTACACAGGATTACTGCAAATTAACTGGATCATCTGCCCAAGGCCTGAGGGTATTATTTCACACCACTGTTCATATGGACCGCCATGCTAAATGACACTGACATAGTGGATGGGGTACGGGGAGGTGGGGGACTTGGTGGAGGAGGGGGGGGGGGCAAGAAGACCGATTGGGATCTCACCAAGCCGTTGCCATTGACAGTGAACTGCCTCACCCCTCTCTCCGCCCTTTAGCCTTTGCTAGTGAAGCAGGTGCGAGGGGGCAGCGGGTATGCTGTGACTGTCAGGGTAAAATGTATAGCCTTAGGTGCACTGCCCGACACTGACCGCCCATGGAGTGTTGTGATTGCTGTACCGGAATCTCTCTCTCTCTCTCTCTCTCTCTCTCTCTCTCTCTCTCTCTCTCTCTCTCTCTCACACTCACACACACACACACACACACACACACACACACACACACACACTAGTATGTGCTTGCACTGAGGTATAGTTTGTTCCTGTACTAATCAAAGGCAACCATCGACTGTATACTGTTGGAAAGTGTCTTGTTCTTTGCCTCTGTGTGTGTGTGTGTGTGTGTGTGTGTGAGAGAGAGAGAGAGAGAGAGAGAGAGAGAGAGAGAGAGAGAGAGAGAGAGAGAAGGGTGTGTGTGTGTGTGTGTGTGTGTGTGTGTGTGTGAGGAGAGAAGAGAGAGGGGGGGGGGAAGAAGAAGAGGGAGAGAATACAAATTACTTCTTACACTAAAATACACCTTCGTTAGAAATACTCCTTACAAAATACAACTTTACCTACGCCTTATCAGGTCTGGGCTGGAGTGTGTACTCAGTGTATTCATTCACTCAAACAAGACGCTCAGACGTGTGTGTACATATAATATTAAACTGTATTCTCCCAGTTCCGTACAGCCGATAAACTACAATCATAGTTTTAGCCTGTGTGCCTCGGTCCTCCAAACTGCCCGCCCCAGTGCTGAGCCGTATCATAAGCAGTTCTGCCATAGCAGCAGACAAGAAAATCGCCGACCTTGCAGCCAGTAAATATTGCCCCTGCGGATATTCGTTCAGCGACCAGCGCTGGCACCAAGCCAACGTCGCACACACCTACACTATACACACTCTTTTAAACATGTCCCCGCGATCATTTCACTTCTATGCCCGCTTTGTCCGATACAGGTCAGGCGAAAAAGCCGACACTGAGGGCCCCCAAAAACAGTGCGTGCTTTAGCTTTTGGGAGACCGTTATTGATCCCGAGGGTACTTCAAAGATGTGGGGCTCTGTCACGCCCCAGTATGTGTGGGAGACACCGTACGCCCTTCTCTTCCGACTCTTGTCTGGCTTGCCCCGACATGCCGTCAATTGTGGAGGGAAATCTAAAGTGCGCATGGGCTCAACAACGGGAGCTCTTTTCACAGCTGGGGGCAGTTGCAGTGTTCAGAACCGGAGCCACTCGTTTCTTCAATGCCAACACTTGACACTTGCTATCAGTAGCGGCGTCAAAGGGGGACTTGTGTTTTCAAACATGCCGTGGTTGTGTTATGCTACTCCTAACCCCACCAACCCCACCACAACCCCCTACGTAAAATGCTGTCAATGGATTACCTCAAGATTTCCAAATCTGTCTTTTCCACGTCAACCTGCCAGATTCTGGTTACAAATGCTACCTTCCCACCAAACACTAGGTAGAGAGCCGGTTTGGCCTAGCGGTAAGGCGGTACGCTGGTAAGCAGAGAGACCTCGGTTCGAATCTGCTTCGGCTCTCCTTTCACTTCAAAGTTTGTGGTCTGTGGACACTGTCTTGTGACTTTGTCCTTCACAATTAAACATTAAAATCGCTGCCCACCTTAATGCAGAAGTCATTCTGGTGGTGACAGTGTAGCGATAGGTATATAATCCCCCCCCCCCCCCCACCACCATACCCCCTTCCCCCACTTCCTAATAAGCCTTGTGGTTTCTGTAGACGTTAAGCACCATGTTTACTTACTAAACACTACGTAAACCTCGAGGTTCTCTTTGCTAGGGAATGCTAAATGGGGAATGCTGACAGAACACACATGCTGCCAGGCGCAAAATCAACTGGACTGTGTGTTCTCTTCACAATGAGTATAACTTTTTTTGCTTTGCTTTCCCATTTGCGTGGTGTTGCATTTTATTATGGGGGTATGCAGACAACCAAAATAAAAACAATAGCTCAACCAAAAGCCGATTAAGCATCCTACATCTCATTTTTCACCGTTAAGCCTCCTTTTGTAGCTTGAAAAAGGGGCTTACCCCAAAAACCCACATGCTGTGTCTTGTCGTAATAAATAGCGTTCGTTTTAACCTTCTATATGTTTGGATCTTCTCTTGCACGCATACAACAATGCAAGGAAGTGCATGAAACGAAAACAAAAGTAAAACACAATATCTGAAAATCGTCAATAAAGTTGTAGTCGTCGACACAAAACAGAGTCAAAACGGTGGAGTCACACCGTAGCTGTTTTACGTTAAGCCCCCCACCCACCCCCACCCCCGTTCCACAAGGCTAGTTCCCAGAGCGAGTGGACGGCAGCAAATCGATAGAACCACAGCGCATCCCGCAGGTCTGCTACAGCTAGTCCGTCTCCGCATGAGGAAGTTTCATCCGGTGTGAGAGCCTCGCATGCAGCTCTCAATTATCTCCTCGTGTTCTGCGCAACCACGTAAACTTAATTGGCAGCGCTGGCAAAAAGCCCATGGCTGACTTTTTGATTTACTTCATGAGCCAAACAGGGGAGAGGAAGTGGGGGGGGGGGGATATGCGAGTGGCGTGTGTGTGTGTGTGTGTGTGTGTGTGTGTGTGTGCGCGTGCGTGCGTGTGTGTGTGTGTGTACGTGCACATGTGTATGCGTGCGTGTGTGTGTGTGTGCGCGGCGTGTGTGTGTGCGCGCGCGTGTGTATATATGTGTGTGTGTGCGCTCGCGTGTGTGTATGTGTGTGCGCGCGCGCTAGTGAGAGAGAGAGAGAGAGAGAGAGAGAGAGAGAGAGAGAGAGAGAGAGAGAGCGCGTGAGTGCTGGGGACGGAATGACGATAGTTTTTTTTTCCAGGTCTGTGACGCTACGGGAGTGGGTAGGAAGGGGAGGTGGTCATCGAATACACCCCAGCACTACCTTCAACTTAGCAGTGTGTGTGTGTGTGTGTGTTGGGGGAAGGGGGGGTGGGGGCGTCCTTGCGGGGGGCGGAGGCTAGAAAGGAAGGGAAGGGTAAAAGGGCCAGTATTAGTCGATCAAGGTATCCCCATCTCGGCTGCTTGCTGGCTTGTTTGCTTTAAGCATTCATCTAAACCGGTTAAACGCCGCCGGTCTGTCCGTCGGCCCGCCCCCGTCTGTCTATCCGTCCAGCCAGAATGAGATGGACAAACAAAGGTTACACGCGGCAAACGCACCCAGGCAAAAAACATGACCTATGCCCTGCCACACTCAGTGGTTTACGCTGCCCACGGTGTCTTTGACAAAGGACGCACACAACGACACGAAGGAGGAGGAGGCACTGACCAGTTTGTCCCCGGAGAGGACTTCGAGCAGAGACAGCAGTACAACTCCATCCTTGATCTCTTCAAACAGGTCCCGCACTTTGATGGGCGGATTCCTCTGCAACAATCAAACAGTTAAAAGGGGTTAAAGTCCACCACGGTTCGAGTGTCTGTGTCTGTGAAATACACAAGTTTAGAGCGTCTGTGTCTGTGAAATACACAAGTTTTGAATGTCTGTGTCTGTGAAATACACAAGTTTTGAGTGCCTGCGTCTGTGAAATGCACAAGCACTGAGTGTCTGTGAAATACACAAGTTTTGAGTGTCTGTGTGTGAAATACACAAGTTTTGAGTGTGTGCGTCTGTAAAATACACAAGTTTAGAGCGTCTGTGTCTGTAAAATAAACAAGTATTGAGTGTCTGAAATAAACAAGTATTGAGTGTCTGTGTCTGTGAAATAAACAAGTATTGTGTGTCTGTGAAACGCGCAAGTTTACAGCGTCCGTGACTGTGAAATACACAAGTTTTGTGTCTCGGTAAGCATTGTGCGAGTTTCGTTGTAACTCCCTCTCTCTCTCTCTCTCTCTCTCTCTGATGTACCTTTTGTTGCATGCCGTAATTTTTAACACAAAACTGACCCATTTAGCAATGCTCTATGGGAAACAACTCGCTAAACATACTCTCATTTCCTTTTATCCCACCATTACCTACTTTAAAACAAGAACAAAAACTCACCTGGCAGAGATACGTGTTCATCCAGTTTGTGAAAGTCTTCTTTTGTACTCTCTCTTGTTCATCTGGGGATAAAAAGTGACAGCACGGGTGATTAATGAACAGTCTGGCGTCTTTCATGTTGTATAACAATGCAATGCCTATATATTTTAATACTGGCTGACGAAGGACAACGCTTTAATACAGACATTGTGTAAGCAGCTTTATAACTCAAGTCAAGACCTTACACTTACAGTCTTACCTGTCCTTGCGCTCGCTCGCTCGCTCGCTCTCTCTCTCTCTCTCTCTCTCTCTCTCTCTCTCTCTCTCTCTCTCTCTCTCTCTCTCTCTCTCTCTCTCTCCTAATGAGATTGCACAGAATCTAGCTCGTTATTATTATTAAAGCTTTATTCAATGCCTCTATCCAGCCTAGCTGCCCCCCCCCCCCCTTCCCCCCTCCCCCAAGAGCTCTGATGGTAATCGGGATGGAATGTAAAATATGGACGGCTGGTCACCTCATCCCCAATAGGATTCGCCGAGGGGGGGGGAGCTCAGTGTAATAATAATCACACTCAGTCATGATCACCGAGTGAATGGGCTGAATCCGCCGCTTATCTGGCCAATGTCATGCTCAGCGAACAGTAGAAACTTATAGTTACGTTGTACACTTGAGCCCTGTGTTTCAGTTTTCAGAGTGTTTTCAGGTTTCAATGTGTTCCAAAACAATCCCACCCACCAAAATAAAATACAAAAAAATCACGAACGGAAGTTGAGTATTATGCTTCAGTTTTCAGTGTGTGTGT